>ML304858.1:0-114653 GCA_005239505.1 Nicotiana paniculata | reverse complement strand
TTTTTTTTTTTTTTTTTTTTTATATTCGCTAGATAAAAAGTGTATAAAATATATATATTATATATATTTTGTTAGCTGTTATTAATTTTTAAGAGCAGCTAAAAATGTACATCATTAGTAAGGGTGCAAAAACAAGCATAAAATTCCTTGCCATTGTCAATTTTGAAACCATCTGTTGTGCGTCCCACGTGAGTTTACTATTAGATTCTAAAAGCTCCGCTAGGGTATTCTATTAGTTGTACCAAAGTTGCACAAGTTTAGTATAGTTAAAGGACTATAAGTGCTCAAAATAATACATAAAGGACAAAATTAAACTAATCTCCATACTTAAGGGACGATTTTGGTGAAAAACTCTAATAAATTAGTATACTTTAGTGCATGCACCGAATCTGTATAAACTATTATCATGGTATAAATGTTTTTCTTTTTTACTTTCAGATTAAGATGAGCACTCCTCGGGGCGTGCATGTGTGTTGGTGAAAAATTAACATAGATATGTGATCCACTCGACCGATAGATGACATGTGGTTAGGAGGCACAATTAGCAAAATAAATCATGAAGTCGGAAAATGACCTTCAAACCACACGAATCGAATTAATATCCGTAACCATTAACGTGAGTGCCTTTATGGATTACTATTTTTTACCTTACTCCTTAAACATGAAGTAAAATAAGTAGTAAAGTAAATGTTGGTAAAAATATAATTAAATTTGAAAAATAGAAGGAAGAAAATAAAATATCTTCAAGCTGAGACGCAAATATCTCGTTCTCTTTAAGGAGATTCTAGTCCACTGCAACAAAGTCTTTACTAGTCCAACATTAGTGGGGCATTTGCATCTATACCCGCTTTTTGTGTCACGTTTAAACTTGTGCCCGCTTTGCAAAAAAAATTGCAAGTGTACCCGTTTTTTCGCATAACTTCAACATACTGGGCTGAAGTAGTAAAGACAATAACGCAAAACTTCAGCATTCTAGTAGACGGGCCTAAAGTAGCAAGTGTGCTGAAGTTTTTGTTTATAATTGATAAACTTAAGCATAGTAGCTGAAGTTTTGTTCTCTATTTGCTGAAGTTTTTGTTTAACTTGTGCACGTCTTAACGCAAAGCTTTTGTTTGTAATTGCTGAAATTTTTATTTTAGTAACTGGCGAACTTCAGCTCTAGAGCTGAAGTTTTTGTTTTTGTAACTGGCGAACTCCAGCTCTAGAGCTGAAGTAGCTGAAGTTTTGTTCTCTATTTGCTGAAGTTTTTGTTTAACTTGTGCACGTCTTAACGCAAAGCTTTTGTTTGTAATTGCTGAAGTTTTTGTTTTTGTAACTGGCGAACTTCAGCTCTAGAGCTGAAGTTTTTGTTTTTGTAACTGGCGAACTCCAGCTCTAGAGCTGAAGTAGCTGAAGTTTTGTTCTCTATTTGCTGAAGTTTTTGTTTAACTTGTGCACATCTTAACGCAAAGCTTTTGTTTGTAATTGCTGAAGTTTTTGTTTTTCTTACTGGTGAACTTCAGCTCTAGAGCTGAAGTTTTTGTTTTGTAACTGGCGAACTTCAGCTCTAGAGCTGATGCTTTTGTTTTTATAACTGCCGAACTTCAGCTCTAGAGCTGAAGTTTTTATTTTGTAATTGGCAAACCTCAGCTCTGATAAACATATTTATGGCAATCATCCCATGAACTGAAGTTCCATAGCAACACCAACAGGAGCAGAAGAAAGAAGAAGAAGAAGAAGAAGAAGAAAACAAAGGAGGAGAATGAGGAGGAGAAAGGGGGCTGCAGTTATTTAAAAAGTGGATACAAGTTAAAAGTTTTAAAAAAATGGGTATAGGTTAAATGGGGGCGACCAAATAGGGCACCATGTGTAATTTTTACAACATTAGTCCTCTTGGCTTGTCTGCCTCATGATATAACAACCCGATCACATCGTATGACTCGAACAAACTCTGGACAAGTTGTTGAGTTCAAAGCTCTACCAAGATGAACACCTTCATTCAACAAAAGTAAAAACTCTCTTCTTCTTCTTCTTCTTTCACAACTTTAACCTCACTTTATTGAAAAACTCTATAATTATTTTTCATGCCATTTTAAGGAAGAAAGATTCCTATTTATAGGTGTAGGAATTATTTCTTGAATTATATTGGAAGAAAGTGGGGGTAATAAGTTATGAAATCATGAAAAACATGTTATAATGATTAAATTATTATGTAATTAGCGGTAGACAGTTACAAAAGAGTTATGATCATTTAAACATCATGGGTAGTGGGAGTTATGGGAGTTATGACCATTTTCTTAAATCATGGAGTAGTGGGAGTTATGGCATTATTTTAATTATAAAATACTATTATACTAACATTCCCCCACTCATTTTAATATTAAAATAAGGGAGTTTACCATTTGAAGGGAGACTATCATACATAATGAAGGTGTCTTCTGCATTGAACCTCCACTTAGCAAAATAATTTTCTTTACTCCAGAGTCAGTAGTAGTCTCAAACTTGAATTATGACTGCTTTAGGGAAATAAATTATCACTGCTTACACATAATAATCAAGGTGTTGACATGAGCTTTATTTTCCAGCACATTACGGCCTTGTGTGGTCCCAATTTTCATGAGTGTTTTTGAGAACAAGCACAATTCTCATAGGAAGCGACCTACTTTCACACTCACATAGGTGAAATTTGTCAAGGGTGCTCCTGTAACTCTAACATCCCACTCCTACGAGCTACAAATTTTCATTAAGAGTTAATAAAACTCAACCTGGCAAATCATTACAGGATTAATGCACTCACACCGTAGGGAGGGAACAATAATAAAAATAGTGCATTTCAAACCAAGCCATCATATGATTCGTTCTTCACATTGAACCTGGTTATAGGATCTCTAGTCTCCAGGTTGGGTTTCCTCATATATCACTTATCTGTTTATGGGCTTCAATCCCATCCCTCTCGATGTGCTCCAGACGATTTCTCTTGATAAGGTCTTAGTAAGTGGAGCTGGAAGATTATCACAAGATTTAACATAATCAACATTAATTGTATCGCTTGTCAAATATGATCTCACAATACTGTGTTTTCTCCTTATATGTATGGATTTACCATTGTAATAACGGTTTTATACTCTACCAATAGCAACGGTGCTATCACAATGAATCAAAATAGGAGGAATTGGTTTTTTCAAAATAAGGAATTTAAAATAATAAATCTCCAAACCAATTCACTTCCTCACTAGCTGAAGCTAAAGCAATTAGCTCAGCCTCCATGGTAGAGTTAACAAATTATTGTTTTCTTTTTCGATTTCAACAAATAGCACCACCTCCCAAAGTAAAAATATAACCTGTAATAGAACAGGAATCACCAGATAAAGTGTTTCAATCTGCATCAGAAAAGCCTTATGGCATGCCAATGTTCATTACCTGGCTCGCTTGTAAAACTGCTAAATACTCCTACTACGTATGCATTATCAGGCCGAGTACAATCACTCACATAATTCAAGCTTCCAATAAAGCTAACATATTCCTTTTGATTTATCACATCATTGTCACTTTGTATAGGAAATAAGTGAACACTTGATGTCACTTTGTACAGAAAATAAGTGAACACTTGAATCAAAAGGGGTTATAACATGCTTGCAATAAATAAAATTATATTTTTTAAAAAATTTCTCAACATAATGTGGCTGGTCAAGGAAAATTCCATCACATGTTCTACTAATCTTCATTCCAAGAATGAAATTTGCCTCACCCAAATCTTTCATGTCAAAATGGCTATTAAGCATGCTTTTAGTTTCTCCAATAACATTCATGTTATAGTCAAATATTAACAAATCATCAACATAGAGGCAAACAATTATATGTGACATATTCCAAGACTTATGATAGATGCACTTAGCACACTCATTTGATTTAAAACCATTTTTAATCATAAAGGAATCAAACTTTTCATGCCATTATTTAGGTTCCTGATTCAAGCCATATAGAGATTTAGTAAGTTTATACACTTTACTTTCTTAGCCTGCTTCTATAAAACTCTCAGGCTGATCTATATAAATTTCTTCTTTTAGGTCCCCATATAAAAAAAATAGTTTTTACAACCATTTGATGAATATGCAAATAAAAAAGTGCAGTAATAACAATTAAAAGTCTAATGGATGTAATTCTAGTTACCGGAGAAAAAGTATCAAAAAATTCTAGGCCTTCTAGTTTCTTAAAACCCTTAGCAACTAACCTAGCCTTATACTTATCAACGGATCCATCCGGTTTTAACTTTGTTCTTAGGACCCATTTTCACCCAACTGTATTACAACCTAGTGGTAAATCAACCATCTTCCAAGTTGTATTAGAAATTAATGACTCCATTTCATCATTAACAACCTATTTCCAGAAAATAGCATCAAGTGACACTAAAACTTATTGTAAAGTAAGAGAGTCAATTTCAATAATAAAAACATAAAATTAGGACCAAAATCTTTTTCTATTATAGCTCTTTTACTTCTTCTTAACTCAAAAGGATCATTTTCTTCATTTTGGAAAATAGAAGTATAAGAACTAGGCATAAACAAAATATTATTTTTTATCTCTTTGACTGTGACGACCCGATCAGTAGTTTTGAGCATTTGCACTTCGCTCGGTAGTTTACGAGTATGAGTAGCTCCGTCTGATGTATTATGACTTGTGTGAATCATCGGTTTTGGTTTTCATATTGTACGAAATCGATTTGGAAGAATGAACTTCATGATTGAAGCTTTAAGTTGGAAGAGTTGACCAAGTTGGACTTTTTAGAATTTGACCTCGGGTTGGAGTTTTGATAGTCCCGTTAGGTCCGGATGGTAATTTTGGACTTGGGCGTATGCCCGAATTTGCAATTGGATATTTCTAGAAAGATTAGGCACTAATTGGCAAAAATTGGAAATTGAAGGTTTGGAAAAGTTCGCTAAGTTTGATTTGGCGTGCGATTCATCGTTTCGATGTTGTTATGCGTGATTTGAGGCCTCAAGTAGGTTGGCTTTATTTTATGGGACTTGTTGGTATGTTTGGACGGGGTCCCGAGGGGCTCAGGTGAGTTTCAGATAGGTTTGGGTTGTGTTGCGCTCGTTTTTTATGTTTTGACGTCGTTTTTTCAATCATAAATGGTACTACATTAAGAAAATGAGCTCCAATTTCTGTTCTTGTTGAATCATTAGATCCGTATCATAATTATGAATTCATAGCAAAAAGAATCGTCAAATTGGGACATAGTATGAGGAGTTTATGGTCATTTTTCTATGAATTGGGTTTCCATATTTTTCAGATTAATTACGAAATTGTCGCCGATTTTATATTTAAAAATCTGCACTATTTCCAAATATTGAAACCAACATATCTCCTTCAATATAAGGTCAAATTGAGTGATTCAAGAGCCTAACTTAACTAAAATTTCACAAGGAATCCATTGGAAGAATCAAAAGTGATTTTGAGATCTTTTATCACAAGAAACGAGGTAGGACAGTGTTAAAATGAGGGTCTTATTCATTTAACATATTCTGAGTTGGGGAGCTCGGAATTGGGAAATTTTCACCATATCAATTGGGGTAAGTGTTCTCCACTCAGTTTTGGTTATATTTCATGAATCTATCTTCAATTTTAGCTTTTGTTGATTAATTTTTAAAGAGGAAATTGGGAGTTTTGGCCTAAAGTTTCATAATATGAAATTTTGAGTTTCAAACATCGATTCGTAGTCCAATTTGAATTAAACTAGTACGGTTGGACTCATATTTGAATGGGTTGACAGATTTTGTAAATTTTGTCGTGTTCTGAGATGCGGGCCTGGGTTGAGCTTTTTGGCCGATTTTGTGCTTTTGATTAAAGATTCGGCCTTTTTCGATTGAGATTGGTTCATTTAGCATTATTTGATGCATTTGAGTTATTTTTGTGTTAGTTTGGAGCCGTTCGAAGGTAGGAACATGCGAGATGGCATTTTTGGAGCATTGCTTGGCTTGCTCGGTACTGGAATTTACTTGTTAGAGGTAAGTAACTCTTTTAAACTTAGTGTTGAGGGTATATAACCCCGAATTACGTGTTGTGTGATTGGTATTGAGGTGACGCACATGCTAGGTGATGGACGTGTGGGCATGCACCCTTTGAATTGTGACTCCATTGTCTCCATGGCACTGTATAGTGGCCCTATTTTATTGATATATGTGTTTTCACCATGTGATAAAGTAACTGAGCTGTCAATCATGCTAGATAACATGTTTAGGATTTATGCTAATATTGTTAGGACCCATAGATCTTACCGGTTTTATTGATATTTCGTACTCAGTCATATTCATGCATTCATATCATATCTTATTCATGCATTCATATCATATCTAAGTCTCAGTTGTTATTTATTGATACATCATATCATTGTTGTTGGGCTAGTTTCATGACATTGTTAGCCCGTGAGTGAGACTGGAGAGATTGATGACTGAGTGAGGCCGAAGGCCTGAGTGAGAGTGATATTTTGGGATCGGGCTGCACACCGCAACATGTTATATTGGTTACATTTTATGGGATTGGGCTGCACGCCGTAGCGATATAGCGCTTGAGCTAAAGGAGCCCCTCCAGAGTCTGCACATCCCCAATGAGTGCAACTAATTATACATATGTACATGGATCGGGTTGCACGCCGCAACAAAGTCTTATGGCTATTTATATATGGATCGAGTTGCACACCGCAACAAGATTTATGGCTATGTATATATCGATCGGGTTGCATGCTGCAACAAGCCTTATGGCTATTTATATATGGATCGGGTTGCACGCAGCAACAAGCCTTATGGCTATTTATATATCGGATTGCACGCCACAACGAGCCTTATGGATATATATATATATGTGGATCGGGTTGCACGCCGCAACGAGTATTGTACAGTTCTGAGTGATTGAGTGTGATGAGTATGGAGCACGGTAAGAGAGTGTCACGACCCAAATACAAACTCAGGTCATGATGGCTCCCAATACCGGTGTTAGGAAAGCCCACACTTAAATTACTAAGGATTTTTCCCATACTTGATTAAACATCCCAACACGTGCCAACTTTTAGAGTTCAAAACATTAATTGAAAAAAAAACGATAGTAAGCCTTTTTTTGACCAAAAGAAATCGTAAATNTGTGCCAGGAACTAGTGTCACAAGTGCTACGGGCATACTAACAGAATATACAAAAGATATAGTACACAGTCCCACTGTCTGAAAGGAATAGATGGGAAATAAGCTAAAGAAAAATCCATGGTGCTGCCGACGATCGTCAGGAGAAGAAGCTCACCGTGAAGTCAGGTCCAAATAAGATCAGAATCGAGCTCTGGTCTGATAACCAGATGCACCAGCCTCAGAACCTGTACAGTTAAGTACAGATGCGTAGCATGAGTACAGAAACAAATATGTACCCAGTGCGTATCCCGCCTAACCTCGAAGAAGTAGTGACGAGATGTCGACTTGACACTCACTAAGGTCCAACAGAATGATTAATAAGATATAATATCAGTAACAGACATACAAGGATGATAAAAAGCAGTAAACATTAAAAATGACAGCAATTCAAATAAATACTGGAAGTAAATGTGCAATTTCTACTTCATTATTCTTTTCCTCCCTTTAAAATATATATGAACACTCAGAATCCATAAAAAGGAATCATTAACAATTTAACATGCATATATATGATAAGGACAACCAGCCTGAGCCATCATAATGATCATATATGTGCACTACCGAGGGTCGAACAGCCCGAACTATCATATATATCTTTCAATCTCGCCGTGGCGTATGGCCCGCTCCCATGAGAGTGGAGAAATAACACTCCACTCGCGGAATGTAAATTGCGAAGCGTTCACATGAACACACAATCCACACATTTAATCTTTATAAATTACTCTTCGTGATCAATTCCTTAAAATTCTCTTAAATTCCATGATATCAGGGAAACAAGCGGCAAATAACATTAATTCACCTGCATATAGTTCAATTCAAGGAAAACATAAGGCATGGTGTAGGACTAACTACCCGGACATAACAATAATAGTCGCTACGTACAGACTCTCATCACTTTGCGCATACGTAGCCCCCACAAACATTAGCACATACTCATTTAAAGCACCTATGGGGCCAGTTCCCTCTTACAGAGTTAGAAAGGAGACTCACGTTGTGTCGAATCTACTCCCCGGACCAAGAACGCGCCCGAAACTTCGAAATCTACATCTGAGGACTCGAAACTAGACAAATGTTATACAAATTTATCAATTTATGCTCAAAGTATGGAAATCCTCCTACTACTAAGTAAAATTTTTATCATTCTGGAATAAATCCTAAATCCAACCTCAGACCCGCATGCTCAGATTCCAAAAATTCTCGAAGGAAACACTCACCCATAGCCTAAGGATCATTAATATACGATTTTTGTATGATTTCAAAGCCAATTCACAGGAAATATTCTAAATTCTCGAAGGCCCTAGGTTACTACCCAAATTCCTAAATTCTCACTAATTAAGTAGTTAAATCCTACCTAGAATGCATGCATTAACCAACTTTAGGATAGAATTTACTTACCTTTCAGTGGTTAGGTTGTTTAGCCCTTTTCCCAAGCTCTCAAAGTGTTCTAATGGAGGAAGAAATGAAGAAACAATTGAGAATCCCGTATTTAAGAAACACACTGCATGACAGTGGTTCTGCACCTGCGGCTCGAGGACCGCACCTGCAAGCAAAGGCTCGCACCTGCGGAAATGGACGAGGAAGCCTGTGCCCGCAACTGCGGATAGGAGACCGCACCCGCGGCTTCGCTCCTGCGGAACTTTGTCCGCACCTGCGAGAAATGGGCTGCCCGTTGGGGGTCGCACCTGCAAAGCTGGGACCGCAAGAGAGGTCCCGCACGTGCGACTGGGCAACCGCACCTGCGGTCACACCAGAACAGGTGCACAAACAGCTATTCCAGCTAGTTTTTGGCCTCGTGTGGTGTCCAGGAGGCACCTGGGCCCACCCGAGCTCCCATCTGAATATACCAACAAGTCCTAAATCATAATACGGACTCGCTCGAGCCTTCGGAACACCCAAAACAACGCTAAAACTCAAAATCACACCCCAAAACCCCTAGAACAAAACTTAAGAACTTTAAGTTTTCTTGACTTCGCTAACAACGCACCGAACCGACCTATACTACTCGGAATGACACCAAATTTTGCAGGCATGTCATAAATGACATAACAGAACTATTCCCGATCTCAGAATTCCGTTCGGACCTCGATAACTCAAAAAACACGTCCCAAACCACAATAGGGACCTAAGGAACTCTTATTTCAATATTGGGCGCCGAAACGCTCCCGGGTCATTCAAAACCCATTCCGAACATATGCCCAAGTCCGAAATCATCATACGAAGCTATCAGAACCGTCGAAACTCGATTCCGAGGTCGTTTACCCAAAATGTTGACGCCTTAAAGGCCAACCTTAAGGAACCAAGTGTTCCTATAGCACTCTAAACACTCCCAAATCCCTGACCACCCACCCCGCAAGTCATAAATCACAATAAGCCGCTATGGGAAGTTTCATTTAGGGGAACGTGATCCGATAATGCAAAACAACCGGTCGGGTCGTTATATTCTCCACCTCTTAAACAAACGTTCGTCCTCGAACGTGTCTAGAATCATACCTGAAGTGATGAATAAGTGCGGATATCTGCTCCGCATGCCCTCCTGGGAATCCCATGTCGCTTTCTCGACTGGTTGGCACCTCCACTGGACCTTCACTGCAGAAACTCTTTTGGACCTCAACTGGCAATCATGTCTATCAATAATAGCAACTGGCTCCTCCTCGTAGCCCAACCTCTCATCCAACTGAATAGTGATGAAATCAACCACGTGAGATATGTCGGCGTGGTACCTCCGGAGCATGGATACATGAAAGACCGGATGAACTCCTGATAAACAGGGAGGTAAGGCTAGCTCATAAAAAACCTTCCCAACTCGCCTCAAGACCTCGAAAGGACCTATAAACCTCGGGCTTAGCTTGCCCTTCTTCCCAAACCTCATAATACCCTTCATAGGCGATACTTTCGACAGAACCTTATCTCCCTCCATGAATGACACGTCACGCGCCCTCTGATCCGCGTAACTCTTCTGTCTGGACTGTGTTGTGGGGAGCCTCTCATGAATCAAGTTCACCCTCTCCAAAGCATCCTTCACCAGGAGATTAGCCAAGGACCGAATGTACAAGGCTAGAGGTCTCTTCTCTACTGCAATATAAGCCAAGATACTCATACTCTCTGCCTTCCTGCTCAAAGCATCTGCTACTACATTTTCCTTGCCCGGATGATAAAGAATGGTGATATCATAATCCTTCAACAACTCAAGCCATCTGCACTGCCTCAAATTAATATCCCTCTCCTTGAACAAGTGCTGCAGGCTACGGTGGTCTGTATTAACCTCACAAGACACCCCATACAAGTAGTGCCTCCAAATCTTAAGAGCATGAACAATCGCCCCCAACTCCAAATCATGCACAGGATAATTCTTCTCATGAACCTTTAGCTAGCATGAAGCATAAGCAATGACTCTCCCTTCCTGCATCAACACACACCCTAAGCCAACGTGCGAAGCATCGGAATATACTCTATACATCCCAGAATCGGAAGGCAATACTAGAACTAGTTCTGAGGTCAATCTTATCTTGAGCTTCTGAAGCTCGCCTCACACTCGTCTGACCATTGGAACGAGGCATTCTTCTAAGTCAATCTGTTCAATGGAGATGCAATAGAAGAGAACCCCTCCACAAATCGGCAGTAATATCCTGCTAGGCCCAAAAAGCTCCTGATCTCTGTAGCTGAAGTAGGACGCGACCAACTCTGAACTGCCTCGATCTTCTAAGGATCAACCTTGATACCCTCTCCGGATACCACATGCCCCAAGAATGCACGGAATCCAACCAGAACTCACACTTGGAGAACTTAGCATATAGCTTCTGTTCCTTCAAGGTCTGGAGCACAACCCTCAAATGCTGCTCGTGCTCACCCAGGCTACGTGAGTAATCAAGATCTCATCAATGAAGACAATGACAAAGGAATCAATATACAGCCTAAACACCCTATTCATCAAGTCCATGAATGTTGCTAGGGCATTAGTCAAGCCAAAGGACATCACCAGGAACTCATAATGGCCATATCTCATACGGAAAGCAGTCTTCGGAACATCTGAAGCCCGAATCCTCAACTGATGATACCCCGATCTTAAATCAATCTTAGAAAACACACGAGCACCCTGCAACTGGTCAAACAAATCATTGATGCGCGGCAAAGGATACTTGTTCTTAATGGTAACCTTGTTCAACTGGCGGTAATCAATACACATCCGTATGGACCCATCCTTCTTCTTCACGAATAGAACTGGAGCACCCCACGCTATACACTTGGTCTGATGAACCCCTTAGCTAAAAACTCCTCAAGCTTCTCCTTCAACTCCTTCAACTCCTTCAGAGCCATACGGTACAGAGGAATAGATATAGGCTTGGTGCCTGGAGCTAAATCAATGTAGAAATCAATATCACGGTCCGGAGGCATGCCTAGAAGGTCTGAAGGAAATGTATCAGCAAACACTCAAACCACTGGCGCTAAATCAATCGTCGGAGACTCGGCGGTGGTGTCCCGCACATAAGCGAGGTAGACCAGATAACCCTTCTCGACCAAATGTCGAGCCTTCAAGAATGAAATAACCCGGCTGGCTGCACTAACTGAGGAACCTCTCCACTCCAGCCTAGGCGACTCTGGCATGGATAAAGTAAATGTCTTGGCATGGCAATCTAGCATGGTATGATAAGGAGATAGCCAATCCATCCCTAAAATAATCTCAAAATCAACCATGTCGAGCAATAAGAGATCCGCTCGAGTCTCGAACCCACAAAAGGAAATCACACAGGACCAAGAAATCCAGTCTACAACCACAGAATCGCCCACGGGAGTGGACAAATAAATAGGAGAACCCAAGGACTCATGAGGGACATCCAGAAAATGAGCAAATAAGACCGAAACATAGGAATAAGTGGATCCTGGATCAAATAATACCGATGCCTCTATACCAAATACTGTAATAATACCTGTGATCATAGCGTTTGAGGCCACTGCATCTGATATAGCCGGGATAACATAGAATCTAGCTGGAGCACTGGAAGATTAAGCCCCGCCAGAATGAACAGGAGCTGGCAAACCTCCCCCTAACTGGCCTCCACCTCTAGGACGACCCCTGCCGATCTGTCCCCCACCTCTAGGTGGCCTGACGGCTAGTGCTGGACCCATAGGCTAATAATTCTGCTGCACCGCTTTGCCCCAAAGTCTGGGACAATGCCTCTTCATATGACCTAGATCCCTACACTCATAGCAACCTCCGGGTATCATAGCATGCTGCCCCGAAGAGGAACCCTGAATGGCCGGAGAGTGATGTGTACTCTCTGGCATAGCACTGAAGTAGGGACTGGGGAATCTCGGATAACTAAAATAACTACTAGGCGAACTCTAAATGGCTGAAGGGCGGTAGGAACGCTCTGGCATAGCGCTGAAATGAGCCCTCGCTGGAACAC
This sequence comes from Nicotiana paniculata, assembly GCA_005239505.1. Taxonomy (NCBI): domain Eukaryota; kingdom Viridiplantae; phylum Streptophyta; class Magnoliopsida; order Solanales; family Solanaceae; genus Nicotiana; species Nicotiana paniculata. The sequence continues at coordinate 102,094 of ML304858.1, read as the reverse complement.
CTCGAGGAGGTGGTGGTGGTGCAAAATATGGAGGCTTGCTGGGCTGACCTCTATTGAACTGACCTCTACCCCTAACTGGGGCACCTCTGAAATCCCCGGTGAATCTAGCTCTCTTATTCTGCTGACCCTGCCCTCTTCCTCTCGATCGATAGCCCTCAATCTGATGAGCTATCTCGACCACCAGCTGATAGGGAGTCTCCATCTCCACCTCCCGGGCCATGTTGGCCCTAATACCGGAGTGCAGCCCTGCTACAAATCTTCGCATTCTCTCAGCATCAGTAGGAAATATCATAAGTGCGTGGCGAGACAACTCTGAGAATCTAGCCTCATAATATGTCACCGACATCTGTCCCTGCTCCAACTTCTCAAACTGATATCGTAGCTCTTCCCTCTCATAGGATGGGATATACCTGTCTAGAAAGATCTGAGTGAACTGCTCCTAAGTGATGGGAGGAGAATCTGGTGGCCTGCTGAGAATATAGGACTGCCACCATCTACGAGCTATGCCCTCTAGCTGGAAGGTAGTGAAGTCCACTCCATGGGACTCTAAAATCCTCATATTGTGCAGCCTATCCCTGCATCTGTTAACAAAATCTTGGGCATCCTCGCCTCGCTCACCCCCGAAGACTAGAGGGTGCAATCGAGTCCATCTATCTAATAACTTCTGCGGATCACCGTCCGCAGTTGGTCTGGGCTCAGGTGCTGCTGTTACAGGCTGGACCCCACCCACGAGCAGTGTATCTGGGGTATGATGCAATGTTGCTGCCTGACCTGCAGCCTGGGCAGTAGGAGTCTGGGCTCCCCCTCCCGCCTGAGATATGGCAGGATCTGCCGGAAATAAAACGGTCTGGGACATGGTGTCCATAAACCGTATCATGCGGTCCATGACCTCCTGAAAGCCTGGTGCCGTCATAAAGTCCGCTGGAGCAGAACCCGCTGAGGGCACCTCACCCTGCTTCTCTATAGTAGGGTCCTCTGGTGGTGGTATGTTTGGAATAGCTCGGGGACGCCCTCGTCCCCTACCTCGGGCCGGCGCCCTACCCCGGCCTCTGCCACGGCCTCGAACAACGGGGGTAGCGGCCCCTCCCGAGTATGAAACATCGGATACACGCGTCCTCATCATCTGTGAGAGAATAAAAGAATGAGATTTAGTAAACCATTGATTGTACGATAGAATATAAATAAGGAGAGGTTTTCCTAACACTCTATAGCCTCCCGAAGATAAGTACAGACGTCTCCATACTGATCCACAAGACTCTACTAGGTTTTCCCGTGACCTTTGAGACCTACGTGAACCTAGTGCTCTGATACCATGTTGTCTCGACCCAAAATACAAACTCAGGTCGTGATGGCGCCCAACACCGGGGTTAGGCAAGCCCACACTTATATTACTAAGGATTTTTCCCATTAAACATACCAACACGTGCCAAGTTTTAGAGTTTAAAACATTAATTGAAAAAATAAGATAGTAAGCCTTTTTTAACCAAAAGCAGTCGTAAAGAGGACTGAGTCAATATATATATATATATATATATATATATATATATATATATATATATATATATACAGACCCGTAAACCAAAATAACCACTATGTGTGTGCCAGGAACTAGTGTCACAAGTGCTACGGGCATACTAACAGAATATACAAAAGATATAGTACACAGTCCCACTGTCTGAAAGGAATAGATGGGAAATAAGCTAAAGAAAAATCCATGGTGCTACCGAGGATCGTCAGGAGAAGAAGCTCACCGTGAAGTCAGGTCCAAATAAGATCAGAATCGAGCTCTGGTCTGATAACCAAATGCACCAGCCTCAGAACCTGTACAATTAAGTACAGATGCGTAGCATGAGTACAGAAACAAATATGTACCCAGTGCGTATCCCGCCTAACCTCGAAGAAGTAGTGACGAGAGGTCGACTTGACACTCACTAAGGTCCAACAGAATGATTAATAAGATATAATATCAGTAATAGACATACAAGGATGATAAAAAGCAGTAAACATTATAAATGACAGCAATTCAAATAAATACTGGAAGTAAATGTACAATTTCTACTTCATTATTCTTTTCCTTCCTTTAAAATATATCTGACCACTCAAAATCCATAAAAAGGAATCATTAATAAATTAACATGCGAATACATGATAAGGACAACCGGCCTGAGCCATCATAATGATCATATATGTGCACTGCCGAGGGTGGAACGGCCCGAACCATCATATATATCTTTCAATCTCACTGTGGTGTACGACCCGCTCCCATGAGAGTGGGGAAATAACACTCCGATCGCGGTCACATGAGCACACAATCCACACATTTAATCATTATAAATTACTCTTCGTGATCAATACCTTAAAATTCTCTTAAATTCCATGATCTCAGCGAAACAAGCTGCAAGTAACATTAATTCACCAGCATATAGTTCAATTCAAGGAAAACATAAGGCATGGTGTAGGCTTAACTACCCAGACATAATAATAATAGTCGCTACGTACGGACTCTCATCACTTTGTGCGTACGTAGCCCCCACAAACATTAGCACATAGTCATTTAAAGCACCTAGGGGGACAGTTCCCTCTTACAAGGTTAGAAAGGAGACTCACCTCGTGTCGAATCTACTCCCTGGACCAAGAACGTGCCCGAAACTTCGAACTCTACACCCGAGGAGTCGAAACTAGCAAAATGTTTGTATTGGTAAAAAAGAGTTTCACACGTAAGCCAACTTTTGACAACTCATCCAGTCACGTGGACACAGGAAAATACGATAGCTGGACGTAACTCTTTGAAGAGGTGCAGTACAAAGAGGCACGGTTCAGTAAACCCACGAACTTATCAGCCACGGGAAATTCAACTTGATCAAAAGGGGAGAGAGGCACGGTCAGAATGAATCTAGACAAAGCTACGGGCAGATTCAAGGACCCACAATTGATTACTCGAACGTTATGTAACTTAACCCCTATTACCGTTATCCTTTGTAACGCCTTATTAATGTCATAATTAGTCATTAATGTAACCATAGCTGGAGTCGTACGTTATAAGAATCTCCTATATAAGGGAGGGGAATACAACTTGTAAAGGCATCTGATTCTCGAATACAATCAACCTCGATCTTTTATTTCTCTAATATTGTCTATTATTCATTTTTCCCATTATCTTGATTATCAGTAACCCGTATTCATCTTAAAAATAAGCTTTAGTCAAAGGGTCTAATTCTTTGGTTAAACAAATTGGTTCCGTTACCGGGAATCTGATAATCTTTGTTTACTTTCCAAGTGATATCCTTTGAATTATGTCAAACCCCAACGACAACAACCAGCAAAGAAGTGGAACCCCAGTTCCATCACCTTCAGGAACCCCACGTGGTTCGAGGGAACAATCCCCAGAAAGATCCAATTACAACCATGGTAATAATGATCAAAATGTGGAACAAGATCATGTAAAGCAAATGATTGCGGAGTATGTGAGCCAAGCTTTGCAAGAATTTGCGAGAGGATTACCAGCAGTGTTGCCTACACCGCCAACGCCACCTCCCAATAACACCATCACCATGGAAAATCCTCAATCTGTGTTGGCAAATTCAGGAAGAGGAGATACTCCTAATTAATCGCTCGAAACGAGACCAGGTATATCTAATAACTCAGAATTACAAAATTTACTGCTGACCATGCAGAAACAGATGAAGGAGCAGAACGATCGCATCGAACAAATTCCTAGTGTACCACCTGCCATCAAAGGCATCGATGATGATATATATTCTCAACAACCGTGGAAGCCAAGTGCGGCACCTTTGCCTATACCTAAGAAGTTTAAAATGCCTGACGTTCGCAAATATGATGGAACAACTGACGCACGCGACCATGTGACTGCTTCACTATTGGGGTAAAAGGCAACGACTTAACGAAATAAGAGATTGAACCAGTCCTTGTCAAAAAATGTGGGGAAACACTTACCAAAGGGGCTTTAACCTGGTATTCTCTTCTCCTTGAAAATTCTATTGACTCTTTTGTTGAGCTTGCCGATTCGTTTATAAAAGCACAATGTGGCACACAAAAAGTTGAGAAGAAAATGGAAGACATATTCAAAATAAAACAAGGAGACATGAAACTACTCCGAGAGTTTGTAGATAGGTTTCAACGAGAAAGAATGCAGTTACCCAGGGTGCCTGATAATTGGGCAGCCATGGAATTTGCAAGCAACTTGAACGATAAAAGCTCAAAAGCCACCAAACGACTTAAGGAGAATCTAAGAGAATTCCACGCCACAACATGGAACGATGTATGTAACAGGTACAACACTAAACTCAGAATAGAAGAAGATATCATTGCTCATTCGAGAGATGAAGATCATTCCAGATCTAGACGTCCTGAATCAGATAGATGATCAGGTAAAAACAGGTATGATCCTTACTTAGGACCCTCAGGGCGTGATATCCACCCCAGGTTCAAAAATACTAGGTCGGACTATAGACTACAAGGAAGAGATGTAATCTCATCCTCGTCTAGATCCAGAAAAGATCGAGATGAATGACCTAGAGGTAGTACTCAAATAATGGATCATACCTTTAATGTAAGTACTATTGAACTTGTCTCAATATTGAAGAACATGGGAGACAAGGTTAAGTGTCCCAAAGAGATGCGGTCAAATCCAATTAGAAGAAACCCAGATCACTGGTGTGAATTTCACAATGATCATGGGCACAAAACTGTGGATTAAAGATTTTTACAAGGTGAAGTAGAAATTTTTTTAAAACAGGGCTATTAACAGAATTGTTTGGCGATAAGGTAAACAGGCGTATATGAGGAATAGGCAGGAGCCCCCAAAGCCTCCTTCTCCAAGACGAATCGTTAACGTAATACACGGGGGTGAAGAGTAAACAGAGTGATTTGCAAAACAACAACAAAGTTCACAATTACACACGGAAAACATGCTCGTGGAGAAGACGATATAACCTTCGATGACGCAGATAGTAGCGGATTAATGCTTTCGCACAACGATGCCCTGGTAATATCTCTACTTATTCATGAAACTAACGTGAAGAGAGTGTTGATTGATCCAGGCAGTTCAGCCAATATCATTTTCCTAACAGACGTGGAAGAAATGCTACTGGGGAATCAAGTAATCCCAGAAGGACGAGCCATATCCGGGTTTGATAACTCTACGGTTATAACAAAAGGAGAAATTGAGCTTAACACTTATGCTGAGGGGGTGATCAAAAGAGCTAGGTTTCAAGTGATCGATACTTACACGGCTTATAACGTGATCATTGGAAGGCCATGGATCCACGACATGAAAGCGATACCCTCCACGTTGCATCATGTAATTAAATTTCCCTCAGAATGGGGGATTCAACAAATCAAAGGAGATCAGCAGACCGCAAAAAATATAAATTCTGTGGTACACTACAACAAGAAAATAGAGGTGGAAGAATTACGAGATAAGGAAATCTCCCAAACAGACATGAAAAAAATTACTGCCGAAATAGGTATGAAAGATATTATTGCTGAAACAGGCACGAAAGAAAATACTTACGAGAAGAAGAGTCAAGTTACCACGGAAGGTGTACTATACCACACAGATGCAGCTTCCAGACCGGACGTCATTCATGAACTAGAGGAAGATGAGCATATCAAAACAACTACAGAGGATCTCAAAGCTGTTCCGTTATCTGAACAAAAACATGAGCAGAAAGTGTATATAGGCATGAGGCTAAGCCCCACTCGAAGAGGTAGGTTAATTGATTATTTAAAGGCTAACACAAACTGTTTTGCGTGGTCCCACTCAGATATGATAGGCATCCCACCAGAAGTGATGACTCATAAACTAAATGGAGATTTGTCCTTTGTACCTATTAAGCAGAAGAAAAGAAAGCAAAGACCATTCAAGAACCAAGTGATCGACGAAGGGGTACATAAACTCTTGAAGAATGGTTCGATACGAGAGGTAACGTACCCTAACTGGTTAGCAAACACCGTGGTAGTACCTAAAAAGAATGGCCAGTGAGAGTATGTGTAGATTATACTGATTTAAACAAAGCATGCCCCAAAGATTCATCCCCATTGCCTCATATAGATCAAATGATTGATGCTACCGCAGGTCATGAACTATTAAGCTTTCTAGATGCATATTCTGGTTATAATCAGATTAAAATGGATCCTTTAGACGAGTAAAAAACCTCCTTTATCACAAATAGGGGAACTTATTGTTATAAAGTCATGCCTTTTGGCCTAAAGAATGCTGGAGCCACCTATCAAAGGCTAGTGACCAAGAAGAACATCTGGGAAAAATGATGGACGTATACATCGATGACATGTTGGTAAAATCAACACAAGAACAAGACCATTTTGCAGCACCTATCTACTGCTTTTGATATTTTACGCAGGTATAATATGAAGTTGAATCTAGAAAAATGCGCTTTTGGAGAGCAATCAGGCAATTTTTTGGGTTTCCTTGTATCAAACAGCGGAATAGAGGTAAATCTCGCTCAAATTAAAGCCATAGAAGAAATACATAATGTTTTAACAAATAAAAAGGAGGTTCAAAGACTGACAGAAAGAATAGCAGCTTTGGGGAGGTCTAGTTCTAGATCTTTCGAAAAAAATTTTAAATTCTTCTCAGTTCTCAAAATACAGAATTAGTTCGAATGGACTGAAGAATGTCAGCAAGCCCTCAAGAATCTGAAGATTTATCTATCGAAACCACCACTGCTTTCAAAGCCAAAAGAAGGGGAAAGATTGTACATCTACCTGGCTGTCTCAGAAATTGCTGTAAGTGCAGTATTGGTAAGAGAAGAAAAAGGTAAACAATCACCTATCTATTATGTAAGTAAAACTTTGCTAGATGCTGAGACTAGATATCCACATCTGGAAAAGTTAGCTTTAGCTTTAATAATGGCATCTAGAAATTACGACCCTATTTTCAATGCCACCCAATCACTGTTGTGACCTCATATCTTTTAAGAAATATTTTGCATAAACAAGAATTGTCAGGAAGATTAGGCAAATGGGCCATAGAATTAAGTGAGCATGAAATAATTTATCAGCCTAGGACTGCAATTAAGTCTCAAATACTAGCTGATTTTGTTGGTGACTTTAGTAATGGCATTGTATCTGAAGTAGAAAAAGGGTTACAACTCTTTAACGGTGTTAATCCAGGCCTATGGACCTTGTTCACCGATGGTTCTTCAAATATAAAAGGCGCTGGCTTAGGCATAGTCTTGATATCACCCACGGATGAAAAGACACGACAAGCTATAAAGTGTTATCATATCACTAATAATGAAGCAGAGTACGAAGCTGTTATTGCAGGTCTTGAACTTGCACGGGAGCTCTCAATCGAGCAAGTTGTGATCAACAACAATTCCCAACTAGTAGTAAATCAGATACATGGGACTTACGTTGCTCGAGAAAATAGAATGCAATAGTATCTTGAAAGAGCACGGGAGCTCGTGAGACAATTCAAAACATGAAAGGTAGTGCAAATACCTAGAGAAGAAAATGCAGAGGCAGATGCATTAGCTAACCTCGCAGCAGTCACGGAAGGAACGAACAACGACAATAAAATTGTCGTTCAACTATTTCATTCAATAATAGACCAGGACAGGAATGAGGTAACTTTCAACAACCTAACCTGGGACTGGAGAAACGAAATTCTTAATTTTTTGCAGAATGGCACCGTGCCTGAAGACACGAAAGCGGCTCAAGCACTGCGCCGCAAAGCTGCACGGTACTGCCTTATTCGCAACTTAATTTATCGCAAGATGTTCGGGGGACCCCTAGCTAAATGCCTTGGACCTAACCAAATGGAATTTGTGATGAAAGAAGTCCACGAAGGACACTATGGAAATCACTCAGGGGCTAGATCCTTAGTGAAAACACTAATCAGAGCCGGATATTATTGGCCTAAGATGGAAGAGGAAGCTGAGAATTTCGTATCCAAATGTGACAGATGCCAAAGGTTTGCCAATAACATGCATCGACGAGAGGAATTATTACATCCAATAATATCCCCATGGCCTTTCATAAAATGGGGGTATGGACATAGTAGGACCTCTTCCCACATCTAAAGGACATGTATGGTTTTTACTCGTACTAACCGACTATTTTACAAAATGGGTAGAGGCAGAAGAGTTCAAACAAGTGCGAGAAAAGAAAGTTAAAAGCTTCTTATGGAGAAACATAATATGCCTCTTTAGAATACCAAAGGAGATTGTGTGTGATAATGGCCCACAATTCATAGGCTCGCAAATCACAGAGTTCTTCGGAAGTTGGCAAATCAAGCGGATCACCTCAACGCCTTACCACCCCGTGGCTAATGGTCAAGATGAGTCAAAAAATAAGGTCATCATCAACAATCTAAAAAAGCGGCTGGATTAAGCCAAAGGAAACTGGTCTGATGAGTTACTAGCGGTACTATAGGCATACAGAACGACTTCAAAAATAACCATGGGAGAAACTCCGTTCGCACTTGTTTATGGCTCAGAAGCCTTAATACCTGTAGAGATTGGCGAACCAAGTATAAGGTTCTCGACAGCCATGGAATGTGAAAACAACGACGAATTAAGGACCAACCTAGACCTGCTCGAACCACGGAGAGAACCAGCATTGATACGGATGGCAGCTCAAAAACAAATCATATAGCATTATTAAAACCGTAAAGCTCATCTTAGGTACATTAAAATTGGGGAATTCATCCTCAAAAAAGTCTTTCAATCAACAAAAGAAGCAGGTGAAGGAAAGCTAAATCCAAACTGGGAAGGACCTTAAAAAATCGGAGGGATAGCTGGAAAAGGCGCCTATGAGTTGGAAGCTATAGACGACAGAGTTCTACCAACAAGCTGGAACGCCATCCATCTAAAGCAGTATTACTTATAAAAAGAAAAGAATACCCCCCGTTAGGTATCACACGTTCGATTTTATTTTGAACATTTAAAAATTTTACTAACTTTTTTATATGATAGGCACAAAGCTAACCCATCACCAGATGATGATATTAGACCTGCAAAGACGCGAGAAATAACACAATTACCGGTCTAGGGTTACACTTTCTGATGGACATATTAAAAGGGGTTAAGCGGTCATCATTTAAAAAACTATATACCTTTGAGTCCGGAATGTTTTTCCTTTTCAGGAAAAGGTCCACAAGGAAAGGAATAATCAAGTGCTCGATATTTTATTCTTCAAAGCTCAAACACTTGGGGGACTATACAGTATGGAAGACTAAGAAGAAGCAAGAAGACTATCCGAAAGTCAAAAGCTCGAGCCTAAAGACCCATCTACCCAATGAGACAAGTGACACGAGCATAATCGAAAGAAATCAAAAGAGCCATCCCAATACAAAGCCTAATGCAAAAATAAAAAACCTTCGAACATATTCAGGTTGAAAGGCAAAATGTTAATCACGAGAAATAAATGTACATCTTTATACTTATTCAAAACTGTTGTAACAAAAACAGTTAAGGGTAAAAGATCATCATCAATATACTCATTCAAAAAACTGTTCTCGAATAAAACAGTTATGGATAAAAGATCTGAACCCTTGTATTTGATTCAAGAAACTGTTGTCAAATAAAAACAGTTACGAATAAGAAAACATTTCCCTCGTACTTATTAAAAAACTATTTCCAAAACAGTTGCGGGTAAAAACCCCAATCTTTATAAAAACTGTTACTAGTGAAAAACAGTTATTTCCTTGTATTAATATCAAAAAACTGTTACCTATGAAAAACAGTTATGAAATACAAGAGTATATTAAATCTATTAAAAAAAACAGTTGCAAGCGTGAGTTTTAGACGATAACCAAACACATGTAAAATGTCATGGAAGTTCAAACAAAAAACTTTCCTTGGAAACATTCTTAAACATGTGTAAAATTCCTGTCACTCTATTGCATTATCATGACGTTGAGACGTATTCTTCATGCCAATTATAAAGGTCCCTTTTCCATAAACTATGCCTATTACAAAAAGGCACACATTTAATATGACCGCGTGCCTATTATAAAAAAGGTACGAGTAGTATAAAGCATCCCACATGCAAAACTCGAAGGTAAAACTAAAACCTCAAAAAATAAAGCATGCAAAAGACTTAAAGAGTGAAACAGAAACTCAACAAAAGTCGAACTAACATTTATATATTAAAACTGCATAAACTAAGTATTAACTTGTACTTAGCCGTATAAGATTTTTATATTTACATTGTGGAAATCCAAATTTACCCCCGATGGGACTGCAGGTAACCACCAAATGATACAAAGAAAAAGAAAAAAAGGGATAAACCAACTAGATCTTTTTAAGAAGATGGGTTGACTTCAGTGGCAGAAGGAGCGGGAGCAACTGAGGATGAAGAGGCATGAGCGGCTACAATCTCACCATCAGGTGAAGAGAGTTTATGACCTTGTTGAGCCTTCTCCATGGCTTCCTTAGTTTTGGCTATTTCAGCACTAAGGTCGAAACCCTTTTGATTCACTTCCATCAATGTGTCGAGGCGACAATTCATATACGCCCAGCTCACATCGACAGCAACCACCTCTTCCAAATCTTCATAATCTTTTGCCCACACTTGAAGCTCAGCTCTCAGCCCGTCCTTCTCCGCCTCCGCAGCTCCATGAGCGGCCCTTAATGGAACAATCGACTCCTCTAAAGCTTGAGCTTTGTCTAAAGCCCTTCTAATATCTTCTTGAGTATGAGTGAGTGATTGCACGAGCTTGCCTGAGTATTCTTCCTTCTACCCCATCAAGTTCTTCAAGTCTCTAATCTCCTATGAGGAACGGGATAGCTGCTCCGCGAACGAAGACTCCAGAACACTCTTGTCTTTGTCAGCTTGACTGCAAGAAGCCCGCTCCACTGCTAGTTCTGCTGCTATAAGTCTCATATGCCACTTCAAGGTACTCCTCTCCTCTTCTAAAGCGTCCATATCAATCCTTAGGCTATCATACTGTGCTTTCCAATTATCAACGTCTGCCTGCAACTCTCTTGTCTCTTGGTCTGTGTTTAAATCCTCTTCATAAGCTCCATGCCTATGAGGTTAATCTACAAGAAATAAACCTGTTAGATATGTTAAATTTCATATACGAGAGTGAAAGAGGATAACTTACACCATACCTTCAAAGAAGTATTGACGACCTCATTTGCCCATGTAAGAGCACCGTGGCTAGCTAGATTTTCTTTCTCAGCGGGACCTATTAAAGGCTTGAGCCACACTTCAGGCTCACCCATCTTCTTAAACAGGTTTCCCTCAGCTGGAACCTCTATTACCACCTGCCGCATATCTCTGCTGGAAGACCCTACTTCCCTAACGGAAGGCATGAAAGCAGGCAGAGATAGAACAACAACATGCGCGGAAGGTTGAGGAGCTGGAGAAGCCACGGGCAAAGGAGCAGGCACGGAAAGTTTAAGAGTTGAAGAAGTTACAGGCAAAGCAGCAGCAAAAGTTGAGATAGCCAAAGGAATAGACTAAACAGTTTCTCTCAAAGAAGTAGGAAAGACAACAGTCAAAGGGACTTCATCAATAGCAACATCAATACCACCGTGAATAGGGTAATATGGAACATCATCAAAGACAGGGGCTCAATCACAGACACGAGAGGCAAGGTTGAGGAAGTAAGCGCATCATCTAAAATCATTCGCCTTCTCCGTGGCCTGTGCACTAAAGCACCCTCTTCCTCTTCTGCTATGGAGCGAGATTCACTAATCTTCCTCTTCGAGGAAGATGAACCAACAATGATTTCCTGGGCTTGAGCCAAGGACATTTTCGGGATAGAGAAAGCAGACACCCCACGAGTAGAGAATCCTATTAAAAAGAGAAAAAAGTTAAATGAAAAAACGAAAAAGACTCGAGTAAGGAAAGAAGTAAAAACAAAAACTTCACTTACCGTGGGTCTTTACTTGCCAACCATACCTCCCAGCTTCCAAGATCTTTGTTCTGAAGGAGCAACAGATAATAGTTTTTCTACCCAATCACGAATACCGGAGACATTCTCAACAGTATTCATGATTGCTGAAAGAAGAAAAATAAATAGACACGGTGTTAAATAAAACAACTCAAGTCAAAACAAGAAAAATTAAATGTGAGCTAAAGCATACTCACATGCGCGATTCCACTTCTCAGGGAAGGGAATATTTTCTTCACCCACTAAACCAGCAGTGTGTACATCAATATACCGGAGGTACCAACCCCTATCCTTATCGTCTCCAGGGGTTACTAACACTCATTTTCTTCTAGCAGTCAGAGTAAAAACCCCTTCACGAAATAAGTTAGGAGAGTAGACGTGAATAAGATGGTTGAAGGTAAAATAAACCGAGGCTAAAGAAGCCAAACTCCTAAGGCATGCGACAACTCGCCACACAAGCGGACCGATCTGTCCTAAGCAGATATTGAAAAAATAGCAAAACTTGATTATAACTGGTCAATGGGGGGTCTAAACCCTAAAGTTAAAGGATACGTATAAACAAAAGAATACCCTGTCTTGTAAGACGTTATTCTTTGATTACTATTCAGAATATAGACAGGAAAGTCAGATTTCCAGAAGCACTCCCTTCGAACAAGGGAAATGTGACCCTCAGTTATAAGGGTTGGATATCTTTCTACACTATCAAGAGAAGAAGATTGATCTACAAGAACTTGACTATCCCTAGACAAAAAAACTCAGCAGGGACAATTTCATCGATTCTAGGTTGACGAAGGCGTTCTCCTCTACCCCTAGACAAATATCGAGAAACCCTAAATCTTAGGGAAACTGGAGATCTAGTGGAAGGGGGAGGTACTATCTAAGAAGAAGAGCCCCTCGAAGGAGTGGATCCTAGACTTCTAAGTCTACCACCCCCCCTCCCCGACTTCTAGTTGGAGCAGAAGATGGAGCTAAGCTTTCAATGTCTATTGCTCTTTGAGGTTGGTTTGGAGAAGACATGTTTACAAATGCAAAGGAGAAATTTCTTTACAGAAAACAAAATTAGAAAAGTTTTTCGTGGAAGCAAAGAGAGGAAAACATGTATTTATACTTGAAGACAACCGTCAAACATGATGAAAAAGAAAAATAATGATGAAAATTCATAATTGAAGATGTCACTTCGAGACTGGCACATCCGCAAAAAGTCCTAAAAGGTCCTGAGTAAATGCAGAACCAATCCAAAAAGGACACATGGTATGAGCATTAAATAGAAGTGACAAACGACGCCTATGGTGCAGAGAAGGATACAATGATTCAAAGAAAAGAGGCGGCAAAATATTCCCGCCATAAATGAATATCCACTTACCAAATATTAATCGTTAAATATATGGTAAGTGGGGCGATTGTCTGTATTGGTAAAAAAGAGTTTCACACGTAAGGCAGCTTTTGACAACTCAGCCTGTCACGTGGGCACGGGAAAACACGACAGCTGGACGTAACTCTTTGAAGAAGTATGGTACAAAGAGGCACGGTTCAGTAAACCCACGAACTTATCAACCACGGGAAATTTAACTTGATCAAAATGGGAGAGAGGAACGGTTAGAATGAATCTAGACAAAGCTATGGGCAGATTCAAGGACCCACAATTGATTACTCAAATGTTATGTAACTTAACCCCTATTACCGTTATCCTTTGTAACGCCTCATTAATGTTATAATTAGACATTAATGAGTAGCCATAGCAAGAGTCATACTTTATAAAAATCTCCTATATAAGGGAGGGTAATACAACTTGTAAAGACATCTGATTCTTGAATACAATCAACTTCGATCTTTTATTTCTGTAATATTGTCTATTATTCGTTTTTCCCATTATCTTGATTATCAGTAACCCGTATTCATCTTAAAAATAAGCTTTAGTCAAAGGGTCTAATTATTTGGTTAAACAATGTTATACAAATTTATCAATTTATGCTCAAAGTGTAGAAATCCTCCTACTACTAATTAAAATTCATCATTTTTGAATAAATCCTAAAATCCAACCCCAGGCCCGCATGCTCGGATTCCAAAAATTTTAGAAGGAAACACTCACCCATAGCCTAAGGATCATTAATATACGATTTTTGTGTGATTTCATAACCAATACGGGAAATTTTCTAAATTCTCGAAGGCCCTAGGTTACTACCAAAATTCCTAAATTCTCACTAATTAAGTAGTTAAATCCTACTAAGAATGCATGCATTAACCAACTTTAGGATAAAATTTACTTACCTTTCAGTGGTTGAGTCCTTGTTGTTCTTCGTGGTAAGCTTTATGTGATTTTCCGGAGTATTTTTGTTACGAGTTGTGATTTGATATTCCATCGAGGTGTGAGATCAGCTAGCGTTATGATTTTATCAGTTGAGATGAATTAGTGGAGGAATTTTAATTGGTATGATATAATTTCGGTATGTGATTCAGAGTTGAGGGCGAGGTCCTCGTGATATTTGGGATTCAATATGTTTGGACCGGGCTGAGTACCATGGTGGAATTTTATCAGGATGGAATCCTTGTGATTTGTTCATATGCTTTGCTTCTTCCTTGTTATATTACTTTTAGTAAGTCGGTATAGATGGAGAGTTGTGCCTATGGTCTTGTTTGATAGTTCGTTTATATGTTTCCAGTTTCATATTCAGTCATTTCGTTATGTGTTTTCCTTAGTTTAGTTTGCGGGATGTGTGCCCGGTGGTGTCAGTCGTGGCTGGTGATTCGAATGTTTAATAATGTAGACTTCGTGTTCATTGCATGATTATCAGTGTTATGGGGTTTGGGAACAGAGTTTTTTCAGATGTGGGGCTAATTGCCAATGTCGAGTTGATTTCGGGCAGCTATTGTGATCAAAAGTGTTATGTGAGCCTATGTGTGATGTACTATGTTGCGTGGTCGTGACTTGTGGGTGTAGTCATGAGTTGATGTAGCTGATTGAGGCTAATGCCGGATATGGATTTAGAATCGGGTCTTTTGTATATGAGTAGAGGGTGAAAAGTATAGGTATGAGGCTCATCAGTGGTGATGTGAAGGCTATATTGCAGTTGTGATTGTTTCAGGATTTCATGGGTTGGGTAAGATCACCCGCGGGTATGTGTTAGAAGTGTACAATTAGTGATTGGATAAGTTCAAGTTGAATCCTGGCACGTTCGAAGATGAACGTTTGTTTAAGAGGGGGAAGATGTGATGACCCAAAAGGTTATCCCGTATTTTTCTATCTAATTCTATGTTCTGAGGTTGTGAAAACCTCCTTCTATCTCAGCTCGATTTGCGTGCGCAGCCCGGGCATGTAACCGGGAAGCCTTTATGTGAAAAACTGATAAAAATGATAATTTTGTATTAGAAATTTGAATAAAATTGACTTCGTTCAACGTTTTTGGTAAATGGACCCGGACCCGTGATTTGACAGTCTCGGAGGGTCCATAGGAAAATATGGGACTTGGGCGTATGCCCGGAATCGAATTCTGAGGTCCCAAGTACGAGAAATGAATTTTTAAAGAAAATTGTTTTCTAAAAAATATAAAGGTTTTTGAAAATGAAATTTGATGTGAAACCTGTGGTACCGGGCTCGTATCTTGGTTCCGGAGCCTGGAACAGGTTTGATATGATTTATATGTGTTATCTGTGAAGTTTGGTATGAAACGGACTTCGTTTGGCGTGATTCGGACCTTAAATGCAAAAATTTGATGTTTAAAGAAGTTTTGAGGAATTTCATTGATTTTTGAATTTGATTCATCGTTTTAGTGTGTTTTATGTGGTTTGAAACCTCGAGCGAGTCTGTGTTAGGTTATAAGACTTTTTCGTGCATTTAGACGGGGTCTAGGGGGCCTCGTGTGTGTTTCGTATATGTTTCAGATCGATTTTCCTCATTTTCCACTACTGATGCTACCTTCTAATTTTCTTCTATGCGATATCCGCGATCACATAGAGTGTCTGACTCTCCCAGTAATTTCCGTCACTGCGATCACAATAGTTGGTCCGCGATCGCAGAAGCCAGCTTACTCCTTATACGCGATCGCATAAGCTATTCCGCGATCGCGTAGAGCATTTTAAGCCAGCTTCATTTTCCTTCTACGCGATCGCGTGTTGATGCCCGCGATCGCGATTCAAAGAACACCTGGGCAGAATATAAGTTTGCTAAATCGGGGGGTTTCACCATTTTAAACTTATTTTGACTTCTAGAACTCGGTTTTGGGCAATTCCTTGAGGGTTTTTCACACAAATCGAATGGGTAAGTGTCCTTCCACTAGAGTTAATTATATTTCATGAATTAGTTATTGTTTTCATCATTTAATTTGTGTTTTGGGTTGAGGGGATTGTGGGTTTGAAAGAAAGTTTCTAAAATGAAAAATTTGGATAAATTTAGTATGGGTGAACTCGTATCGGAATGGGTAATCGGAATTTGTAAAATTTGTCGGGTTCCGAGGTGCGGGCCCGGGGGTCGACTTTTGGGTCGATTTTTATGATTTTGTAAAAATTGAAACTTTATTATTCGGAATCCTTATACGTTTTATGTGTATTTTCAAGTTGTTGTAGTTGATTGTAAGCCGTCCGGAGGTCTTTCTGCCCGAGAAGTGTATTTTTGAGTACCGGGTTGTCGTCTTTGAGGTAAGTATCTTCCCTAACCTTGTGTGGGGGAACTACCCCTTAGGATTGAGTTTTCCTTGTTGATTGTAGTCCGAGTGTGCGAGGTGACGAGTGTGTACTCGTACTTATTTGCAATTAGACTGCCCTTTTAGGATTCGTAGATTCTTGTATTACCTGTGTATGATTTGTAATTATTACACTTGAATCCTTGGTTGTTAATTTCATTCCTTCATGTTTAAATTAGAATTACTTGTTTTTGGATTCTTCGTTGGCTATTTGACTTTAGTTGACTTAACTGAATATTCTACTTCTCTTATCATCATGCTATATTTTTTTTCCTAGTTTGCCTAATTGACTAGAATTAGTGTCATCTAGCCTTATAGTGGACTAGCTGTAGTTGGAACATTTATTCGTTGGAGTCAAGCATGCCCGTGAGTCTTACATTGTGATTTATATGAATATTCCCTTAAATGACACTTAGGTCTAATTGTTAGACATTTATGTTATTGGTATTTCCTTGATGTTGCCTATTATTGGGCCTTTTGTGTTAAGCCGAGTGTTATTCCATGAAGTAAACTGTTTAGGTGAGATTGGTTATAGATGTTTCCTTTGCCGGGATGTTATGGTTTCTGTTACTGTCTATGCTGTTAATGATATTGTTGGTATTGTTGACTCCCTTGCCAGGATGTGGTGATTTATGGGTCATATTGTTGGTTCTTTTCCTTGCCAAACTGTGTTTCTTGATATTGTTTGGGTGATGAAGAGTGTAAAGCACGAAGGATAATGTCGTGCCATGTTCGTGATATTTAGCACGAAGGAACATTCCGTGCCATGTTTATGATATTTAGCACGAGGAACATTTCGTTCCATGTTTACGTTATTTAGAACAAGGGAACATTCCGTGCCATGTTTATGTTATTTAGCACGAGGGAACATCACGTGCCATGTTTATGATATTTATCACGAGGGAACATTCTATGCCATGTTTATTATATTTAGCACGAGGGAATCCGTGCCATGTTTATGTTATTTAGCACGAGGGGACATTCCGTGCCATGTTTATGCTATTTAGCACGAGGGGAAATTCCGTGCCATGTTATATTATGTTAGCACGAGGGGACATTCTGTGCCGTGTTATGTTATGTTAGCACGAAGGGACATTTCGTGCCATGTTATGTTATGTTAGCACGAAGGGACATTCCGTGCCGTATTTATGCATTATTATTTTCGTCGTCCTTGTTTGCTATTTACTGCATTTATTGGCAAGATTTGATATTCCTCCTGTACTGCGTGGAAATTTCTGAGTGACGGACTGAGTCCTGGTGAATAAATCTTGAGGAGATTTTTATCAAGGGATTTTATTTAAAAGTATTGTTGAAAAAGTAATGGTTTTGAAATGATTATATTTGAATGACTTTTACATCGAAGGTATATTTGAAAAGCACTAGTTTTGCCTAAAATGATATTTGGAAGTCATTTATTGGAAAAGCCTCTTTGGAAAGCTTCGTAGTTTGAAAGAAACTATGTTTTACGTAATTCTCTCTATTAATTATACTTATATCTACTTTTGGAGAAAGTATATTTTCAAAGTAAACTCTTTCATACTAAAAATGATTTTTATTTGCAAAAGTTTTTCATATGAACTGTTGTTTAAAGATTTCTACCAGTTATGGATTTTAATGACTAAGGCCCGTTGTGAACAAACCGACGTGGAGTTGAGTTATCGGTGTCCTCTATTGTATTGTGTTTCCTTTCGATTTGGCTTGTTTTGTTGTCTATCTTTCTGTGTATTTTTATGTTGTTTCGTCATTGATTTCTGTAATTTCCTTCCGCTTTATATTGTCATTGTGGTGGATTATCCTGAGAAGTCTTAGATAGATGCAACGTTCGGTCAATTCTATATTCATGTTATTTATTTTGTAGACCATTGGTGTCTTGACTAGTCCTCGTCACTGCTCCACCGATGTTAGTCTTGATACTTACTGGGCACCGTTGTGGTGTGCTCATACTACACTTCTGCACATTTTTGTGTGCACATCCAGGTATATATTGTAGTAGCTATGTGGATGATTGCCGAGGAGACTCAAGGTAACCTGTTGCTGCTTTCGCAGGCGTCAAAGTCACCTTCTTTGTATTTATTATTCATACACTGTTGTATCTACTTCCAAACAGTTGTACTTAGAAGTTGTAGAAGATTCGTAGAGCTTATGACTTGTACTACCGGTTTTGGGAAAGTTTGTACATTCTGTTGAGATTCTATATCAAGATTGTAAGTTCTCCTTATTTATTTATGTTATTCAGTAACTACTAAGCCTACCTAGTCCCTAAGACAGTTGCCATCACGATACCCAACGGAGGGAAATTGGGTCGTGATAGCAGGTGCGGAATCACTGGAGCTTTTGCACATTTTTCACCACTTTTTTGTTCAACTTCACTCCAATTCAACACCAACCACTTCATGGCATCATTTCCCTGAAATTCAAGCAATTACACACTATAAACGACCTCAAGTTATCATTGAATGATGCAAAATCTAACGAAAAGAGGCCAAAGTGAGTGGTAAAATCACCACTCATCAACACCCCCAACTTAGAGCTTTTGCTTGTCCTCAAGCAAATCAAAAACTAATAACTGAATGAGGTTTTACCATTTCAAACACAAGTTGTATTGCTCTTATTTACAAGTCACATTCTCCAACTAAGCATTATACTTATGGATTTGGTTGGTACTAATAATTAGGCTCAAGTATGCATCTTACTCGAATAACTCCCTCATTTAAAAACAACTTCAAGAAGTGAAAGGAAGTTTCAAAAAAATAACCAAGTGACAAGAATAAGCTTCAAGAAGTGACTCAACAACACTAGTCTACTAAAAATTCTCAACTCGTTCATTTCCGAATATATCAATTTCACCGATCAATTCTAGTTCATGTGCCCTCACAAGAAAGAAAGAAAGTACCAACTCACAATATTTACAATGACAACAAAAAGGGACATATTACAAAGACACTCACACTCACAAAGAATTTCAAGTGTTACAACATATCATGCCATAGGCTTGCCCCTATTTTAATTCATCGCCTTTTCAAAAACATTCGGATAGAGATCCCGTAAGGACTTTGTAAGCTTGTAATGTAGGCCTAGGGAAGGGTTGGATAAACATTTGGGTACAAATGACTACACCCTCCTTGAACACTACTCACATTTTTGTTTCTTGTTGCCCTTTGTTTCTTTTCAAACCACATAGCCCTCCTTGGCTCCTAGTTACCAACATCGAACCATTTTAAGTACCTCTCAAATTTTCATCAAGGCTCCATATTGATATATATACAAATATTTCTTTTTCTCTTTTTTTTTTGTTTTGGAGCTTGAGTAATTTCATGTTAACACTTTGAGTTATAGGTTCCTACACTCAATCTACAACCTTACCAATTTCCACTTTGACACCACACCCCTAACTTAGGCTTTTTTCCTCATTCTCAATATTCAAGGAGGAACGGGTTCAAAAGAGGGAATTATTTTGCAAAAGGGGAAGGTTTGTAATGAGGTGGCCAAGGAAAAGGTTAAAGGCTCGAATGGGGTAACTAGTGATAATATCTATACAATGGTGGCTCGAAAGGCTAAAGGAGTTTTTAATAACACAAAGAATGCGTAAGGTCATTTATCCACCCAAACATAATTATCATTAGCATTGAAAAACCAACCAGGCAAGTTCTAGATGATAGAGGTGAACAAAATATTTATTTATATAAACACTAACATACATGGCACATTAATTAATCAAGACGGATCAATTTCACTTTCCAACAGGAGTCTAGAGCAATATTTTTCAAACTAGTGTGTCGCGAGTCACTAAAAGAGACAAAATCTTATCACAAAGAATATTCTTCACCATGAAACTTACTTGTTTTACTTCAAAACCAAAATTTTAAGGGGTATTCTTAATTTACATTTCACATACGAGAGGATAATTTCTTTAGTACCAAATAATCCAAAAGTCTCTTCCTAGCAAAACAAGACTAATTCCCTTAAGAAAGTTATCATACCATCTATCATAGGGACATGTCACCCGGTTCACTTCAAAAATGTTCCTTGGGAAAGAATCGTAGCATGAAGAAAACCCAAGGAAGTATTATTAAGGAAATAAAAATTAAAGAACAAAACTACTAATAAAAACTAAAAACTAAGATAGAAGTAACTACTAAAGAAAATAAATAATACAAGAAAAATAAAAACTAATCACACCAAGCTTAGCAAAAACCATTGACATAATCACAATAAGCCCGGAAAGGGCACATAATATCCATACATAACAAAGAAGTCCGGCAAGGGCACATAACAATGTCATAAACAGTGTCATAAACAATCCATAATAGATACAATGTACAAAAGCCACCCCCAACTAGAAATATTGCAGTGTCCCCACTGCATAACATCAAAATAAAAGAGCATAGTTTAAGGGTCTCCCTGAGGTCTGCATCAGACTAGCAGACTGCAAGAGAAGAGGCTGTTCAATGCTGCTGAGAACTCTCTTCATCATCATCATCTACATCTGGGGGATAGAATTTGGGAATTTAGCTAGGCGATTTTCGCACCTGCGGGGCTTTTTCTGCACCTGTGAGTGAGCACGTGCGATAATCCAACCACACCTGCGTGAAAGTGCGCACATGTGCTTTAGTAACCACATCTGTGGAGCCGCACCTGTGGAAGCTTGACCGCATATGCGGAATCCCTGGGCTCAGCATCAAAAAGTTTGTGAAATTTTTGCGATCGCATTTTCGCTCGAAAATTCAACTCTGCGATAGCATTTTTGACATGAGGCATCGCAGAGTTGAGAAGAATGTTTGCCCAGCAAAAGATTTTCTCCTCTCGCACTGTTTTCGGCCACCCGGTCTCCCCGACCTGCTCAAATCAACTCCGAAAATTCTGAAACTTGGCGGATTGGTTAGAAAAAATATAATAAGCTATTCTAAAAAAGAAAATTCCAAAAATGACCAAAAAAATTTGAAAAACAAT
The DNA here is from genome assembly GCA_005239505.1 of Nicotiana paniculata. NCBI lineage: Eukaryota > Viridiplantae > Streptophyta > Magnoliopsida > Solanales > Solanaceae > Nicotiana > Nicotiana paniculata. The sequence goes on along the minus strand of ML304858.1, from coordinate 80,578 downwards.
GGATTTCCTCCCACCAAGCGTCGCATTTAATGTCGTGGCACGACGCACGTCAACTTTACCACTTTTCGCCACTTTGACGATATGAACTGGACACCTAGCTTGGAATCAAACTTGTGACCACGAGCGGTGGGGGTGGTAAATAGATGACCAAGCCAAGCCTTAATTTCTTCATTTTGAACTTCTTGGCTCTCATGTGAGGCATGTCATTTTGCTTTCTTGGTTCCTCAAATTGTAAGATGTATGGTATGAATTTTTCCTCTTCGCAAAATTCTATTGATTCGTGTGGTTCAACATCCGTATCACCACACAATTCCAATGTTGAAACTGCTTGGAATATTCCTTCAAACCTCTAACTTGCAAGTTTTCTCGGATTCTGACATCCTTTTTTTACCCTGGAATAGAGTCAATTTCAACCAAATTTTCAATCACCCCGGTTGACTCTAATTCCATATTTTTCTCGGTATCACTAACACTCATGGAATCGGTTGGCGGATGTTCAAGGCTTGATTCCTCAAAGTAAGGCTCACTATCACCCTCATAATTGGACTCTTCTTGGCGTCCATCTACACTCTCAACTTGAGAGGCATAATGAGCCTCCATCAATGCTTGCATTTGACCTTCCAAAGTGCGAATGTGCTCATCATTTTGAGTCACATCATGTTTTAATTCCTCGAGTGCAAAGTTATTCTTTTCCTCATTTTCAAGAATGGCCTCCAACATGAGCATCATCCTCTCATTTTGAGCATTTGAGAGTTCTTCTTGGTTTTGTTCAAGTGCCAAGGAAGAATTTTCAACTTCAACCTCTAAGGAAGGTTCTTGGCTATCACTCACCTCCAAGGCTTTTTGAACCCTTGAAGCTTCAACCATAGCATCCATTTGTGAGTGCAACCTTTCAAGTGCCAAATCATTTTGGAGACTAGTCTCCAAAAGGTCTTCCAAGGAATTTGCTCATGGTTCCCTTCTTCAAGTAGGCACTCCAACATGGCTTGAACTCTCCATTTCTACCATGCTCACTTCCCTCCACTTCTTCACCCCTAAAATTTCCATCACAAAAAGTAGAATCATCATAGTGGGGGCTTGGGGAAGGGAAGGGCAAATATGCACAATCATACCAATGACCATTTTGGCGACAACACCTATCACTAATACTCCACTCATGGGTTTGAGATTGTGCGCACAATCCATCCCCAGGAGAATTTAACCAATTTTTCCACGAGTGTGGTCCTCCACAAGAAGGACAAGGGTCATCAAAGTATGAACAACTACCATCCGACCAATTTTCGTTATATGATGCCATTTTTTTAATGAAAAATTAAGAAAATAAACAAGAAAAATAATTACACAAATATTCACAAGTTTGAATAAAAGCACTTATGCTTACTTCTCAAACAACCTAAATTACGCAAATTTTCCCCGGCAACGGCGCCAAAATTTGATACGCTCAAATTACACCTTAAAATAGTGTAAGCGGTCGATTGTCAAATATAATAACCCAACAAGGTTGGGGTCGAATCCCACAGAGAACAATATGGAGGCGATTAGGAATGTAAGAGAATTATCACTTATCGCGCAATGCCAAACAAATAGATTTTGGTTTTGAAAATGTTTATAACTAAATGCGAAAATATAAAGTAACCTAGAAAGCAAGTAAAATTATCAATGGCAACAAGTATAAATGCATCGGAAATTACATTCAAGTAACGATCCAATGTATTTCACGATTTTACAAATATGAGCGAGTTTATGTTAATTAGCCACGGATAATAATTCTTAATTAGCTTTTTCCAAAGACTAACAAGACTTCCTAATTGAATTATTCCTAACCCAATTAAGAGATTAAGCACACCCGGATATGGCTACAAGTAGTTCAATCCTATTCCTAGGTAGAATCTATAAAATGAGGGTTAAAGCCTCAAGTTCTTGTTAATTAATCTTTCCCAACCCCAAATTATCTTTTCCAAAATTAATTCGGAGTTAATGGGCGAGTCCTAGGGTTAGCTAATCCCTTTGGAAACATTAAAGAACAAGAATAATTAAAGTAACAATAACTCACTTCATAAATTTAAATAAATCATTGAATACATAAGCACACCAAGGCATTTAATCCTCACTTTAAACATGAATATTTCCATAAACAAGAACTAGTGTTGGAAATAAATACTACACACTTAAATATTCAATACCAAGCAAGGAAATGAAGAAATACAAATAAATGGGTAAGAAATCCTTAACCACAAGCTTGAAATCTTCAAAACCCAAGTGTGTGTGCAAACCCTTGCTTCCACAAATGTTTTCTCTATTCTTCTCCACTCAAAAATATAGTTTACAATGCCAAAGATATGCCAAAAGATCTGCTAGGTCGAGTATATGTGAGTTGGGAATATGAAAATGTGATTTTACAATTCTGTACAGTACTGATGCCTATTGACCGCACATGCGGAAGAATCTTCGTAGGTGCGGTTCTGCAGGGACAGAAATCCAAGCGCAGGTGCGAGTCTCGGTATAGTGGGCCATTTCCGCAGATGCAGACAAAAGGTCGCACCTGCAGTTCTGCAGGTGCATGGATTACATTGCAGGTGCGGCTCATTCTCCGCAGGTGCGAGGTCGCACCAGCGGCCCAGAGTTCGCAGGTGCGGAATCACTGGAGCTTTTGCACATTTTTCACCACTTTTTGTTCAACTTCACTCCAATACAACAACAACCACTTCATGGCATCATTTCCCTGAAATTCGAGCAATTACACACTATAAATGGCCTCAAGTTATCATTGAATGATGCAAAATCTAACGAAAAGAGGCCAAAATGAGTGGTAAAATCACCACTCATCACTATACTCCAAAGTCCTTAATTCTCCTACTTAAATGATCATCTCAACCTAAATTGGGAAAATCCTAAAATACACCTCCGGGCCCACATGCTCGGATTCCGGAAATTCTTGAAGGAAACTATCACCCATGGCCTAAGGATCAATATTATATAGTTTTTGTATGATTCCTTAACAAATTTCTTGGTAATTCCCCATTTTTGTCAAAAACCTAGGTTTTACTCTAACCTATGATTTCCACTAATTTGTCGTGTTAATCTACCTAAGAATTCAAGTATTAAGCTAAATTTGTAGTAGGAATTACTTACCTTACAGTAGCTAGGTCGAATACCTTCCTTGCATGCTCTCAAAATTGCCTAAAGATGATGAATGGTGTTCAAAAATGGCTAAGTCCCGTATTTAAAACGAAGCTCACTACCTACAGGCTTTTCGCACCTGCGACTCGTGGACCGCACCTGCGGTCTTGAATCTGCGAGAAAAATGTTGCATCTGCGGAGAAGGGGAAGGGGGCCTAGCTTCACACCTGCGGAACAGAGTCCGCACCTGCGGCTCCACTTCTGCGAAAAGAAGTCCGCATCTGCGAAAATGGGCAGCTCCCTCAGGAGTCGCACCTGCGAGGCTGGGACCGCAGAAGCGGTCTCGCACCTGAGACTTTCCCTCCGCAGGTGCGGTCGCACCAGATCTGGTGCACCATCAGTCATTTAAAGCTTGTTTTTGCCTCGCTCGATGCCCGAATGGCATCTGGGCCCACCCGAGACCCCATGCAAATATACAAACAAGTCTTAAATCATAATACGGACTCGCTCGAGCCTTCAGAACGCCCGAAACAATGCTAAATCTAAAAATCATACCCCAAAATCTATTGGATCAAACTTAGGAACTTTAAGTTCTTGAATTCGTTTTCAATACGCCGAAACTACCTATACTACTTGGAATGACCCAAAATTTTGCGAGCAAGTCATAAATGACATAACAGAACTATTCTCGATCTCGGAATTCCGTTTGGATCTTGATAACACAAAAACACGTTCCAAACCTTAAGTTTGAACTTGAGGAAACCTTAATTCACTATTAGGCGCTGAAACGCCCCCGGGTCATCCAAAACCCGTTCCGAACACATGCCCAAGTCCGAAATCATCATACGAACCTACCGTAACCCTCGAATATCGATCTCGAGGTAGTTTACTAAAAATGTTGACCGAAGTCAAACTTGGCCTTAAAGGCCAACCTTAAGGAACAAAGCATTCCTATACCACTCCAAACTCCTCAAAACATCAAACCACCCGCCCCCGTAAGTCATAAATCAGTAAAAGCAACTATGGAAAGTCTTATTTAGGGGCACGGGGTTCTAGAATGTGAAACGACCGGTCAGCTCATTACATTCTCCACCTCTTAAACAAAGGTTCATCCTCCAACGGGTCTAGAATCATACTTAGAGTGCTAAATAAGCGTGGATATCTGCTCCGCGTGTTCTCCTCGGACTCCCAAGTCGCCTCCTCGACTGGTTGGACCCTCCATTGGACCTTTACAGCGGAAACCCTCTTGGACCTCAACTGGCGATCCTGCCTGTCAATAATAGCAACTGGCTCCTCCTCTTAGCTGAACCTCTCATCAAACTAAATGGTGCTGAAATCTATAATGTGAGAGAAGTCGGCGTGATACCTCCGGAGCATGGATATATGAAAGACCGGATGAACTCCTGATAAACTAGGATGTAAGGCAAGCTCGTAGGAAGCCTCCCCAACTCGCCTCAACACCTTGAATGGAACTATAAACCTCGGGCTCAGCTTGCCCTTCTTCCCAAACCTCAAAATACCCTTCATCGGCGAGACCTTCAACAGAACCTTCTCGCCCTCCATAAATTATACGTTACACACCTTCTGATTCGCGTAACTCTTCTGTCTGGACTGTTCCGTGCGCAACCTCTTCTGAATCAACTTTACCTTCTCCAAAGCATACTTCACCAGATCGGTGCCATATAGCCTAACCTCGCCAGGCTCAAACCACCCGATGGGAGAACGACATCGCCGACCATACAAGGCATCAAATGGAGTCATATCAATGCTGGACTGATAACTATTATTATAAGCAAACTCGGCCAAAGGCAAGAAATGGTCCCACTGCCATCCAAAGTCAATCACACATGCTCTGAGCATGTCCTCCAATATCTGAACTGTCTGCTCCGACTGCCAGTCGGTCTGAGGGTGAAATGCTATGCTGAGCTCTACTCGGGTGCATAACTCACTCTGTACTGCTCTCCTGAAGTGCGAGGTGAACGAGGACCTCGATCTGATATATTGGACACAGGCACACCGTGCAACCGAACTATCTCCCGAATGTAGATCTGGGCCAACCTCTCAGAAGTGTAAGTAGTAGCTACTGGAAAGAAATGTGTCGACTGGGTCAACCTGTCCACAATGACCCAAACCGCATCAACCTTCCGCAAGGTCCGAGGAAATCCAACTACGAAGTCCATAGTGATGCGCTCCCATTTCCACTTGGTATAGGCATCTGCTGAAGTAGGCCTCCTGGCCTCTGGTGCTCATACTTAACCTGCTGGAAATTTAAACATCTACCCATATACTCCACTATGTCTTTCTTCGTCCGCCTCCACCAGTAGTGCTGCCTCAGGTGATGATATATCTTCGTAGCACCAGGATGTATAAAATACCGTGAACTTTGAGCCTCTCTAGAATCCTCTCCCTCAGGCCATCAACATTAGGTACACATAAGCAACCCTGAAGTCTCAGAACACCATCCTCGCCAATAGAAACCTCCTTGGCACCACCCTGTACCACTGTCTCCCGGAGAGCCACCAAGTGCGGATCATCATACTGCCGAGTCTTGATCTCCCCCAATAATGAAGACTGAGCCACCACACATGTGAGAACTCGACTGGGCTATGAAAGGTCCAACCTTGTCAGGCGATTAGCCAAAGACTGAATGTCCAAAGCTAGAGGTCTCTCCTCTGCTGAAATGAAAGCCAAACTACCCATACTCTCCGCCTTCTTGCTTAAGGCATCTGCAACCACGTTCGCCTTGCCCGGATGATAAAGAATGGTGATGTCATAATCCTTCAGCAACTCAAGCCACCTACGCTGCCTCAAATTAAGGTCCCTCTGCTTGAACAAGTGCTGCAAACTGCGGTGGTCAATATAAACCTCACAAGGAACCCCATACAAGTTGTGCCTCCAAATATTAAGAGCATGAACAATCCCCGCCAACTCCAGATCGTGCACAGGGTAATAATTCTCATGAACCTTCAGCTACCGTGAAGCATATGCAATAACTCACCCCTCCTGCATCAACAGACAACCCAAACCAACGCGTGAAGCATATCAATAAACTGTATACATCCCAAAACCGGAAGGCAACACTAGAACTGGTGTTGAGGTCAATGTTGTCTTGAGCTTCTGAAAGCTCGCCTCACACTGGTCGAACCATCGAAATGGGGAATTCTTCTGAGTCAATCTAGTCAGAGGAGCTGCAATGGATGAAAAACCCTCCACAAATCCTAACCTATTGGATCAAACTTAAGAGCTTTAAGTTCTTGAATTCGTTTTCAATACGCCGAACCTTCCTATACTACTCGGAATGACACCATATTTTGCGAGCAATTCATAAATGACATAATAGAACTATTCCCGGTCTCGGAATTTTGTTTGGATCTTGATAACTCAAATCACATTCCAAACCTCAAGTTTGAACTTGAGGAAACCTTAATTCACTATTAGGCACCGAAATGCCCCTGGGTCATCCAAAACCCGTTCTGAACACATGCCCAAGTCCGAAATCATCATACGAACCTAGCGTAACCCTTGAATCTCGATCCCGAGGTCGTTTACTAAAAATGTTGACCAAAGTCAAACTTGGCCTTAAAGGCCAACCTTAAGGAACAAAGCGTTCCTATACAACTCCAAACTCCTCAAAACCTCGAACCACCCGCCCCCGCAAGTCATAAATCAGTAAAAGAAACTACAAAAAGTATCATTTAGGGGCACGGGGTTCTAGAACGCATAACGACCGGCCAGGTCATTACATTCTCCACCTCTTAAATAAACGTTCTTCCTCGAACGGATCTAGAATCATACCTGGAGTGCTGAATAAGTGTGGATATATGCTCCCGCATGTTCTCCTCAAACTCCCAAGTCGCATCCTCGGCTGGTTGGCCCCCCCATTGGACCTTTACGGCGGAAACCCTCTTGGACCTCAACTGGCGATCATGCATGTCAATAATAGCAACTGGCTCCTCCTCGTAGCCGAACCTCTCATCAGACTGAATGGTGCTGAAATCTATCACGTGAGAGAAGTCGGCGTAATGCCTCCGGAGCATGGATACATGAAAGACCGGATGAACTCCTAATAAACTGGGAGGTAAGGCAAGCTCATAGGCAGCCTCCCCAACTCGCCTCAACACCTCGAATGGACCTATAAACCTCAGGCACATCTTTCCCTTCTTCCCAAACCTAATAATACCCTTCATCGGACAGACCTTTAATAGAACCTTCTCGCCCTCCATAAATGATACATCATGCACCTTCTGATCTGCGTAACTCTTATGTCTGGACTGTGCCGTGCGCAGCCTCTCGTGAATCAACTTTACCTTCTCCAAAGCATCCTTCACCAGATCAGTGTCTTATAGCTTAGCCTCGCCAGGCTTAAACCACCCGATGGGAGAACGACATCCGACCATACAAGGCCTCAAATGGAGCCATCTCAATGTGGGACTGATAACTATTATTATAAGCAAACTCGGCCAAAGGCAGGAACTGGTCCCACTACCATCTAAAGTCAATCACACATGCTCTGAGCGTGTCCTCCAATATCTGAAATGTGTGCTCTGACTGTCCGTCGGTCTGAGGGTGAAATGCTGTGTTGACCTCTACTCGGGTGCCTAACTCACTCTGTAGTACTCTCCAGAAGTGCGAGGTGAACTGAGGACCTCGATCTGATGTAATGGACATAGGCACACTGTTCAACCGAACTATCTCCCCTAATGTAGATCTGGGCCAACCTCTCATAAGTGTAAGTAGTAGCTACTGGAATGAAATGTGCCGACTTGGTCAACCTGTCCACAATGACCCAAACCGCATCAACCTTCCGCAAGGTCCGAGGCAATCCAACTACGAAGTCCATAGTGATGCGCTCCCATTTCCACTCGGGTATAGGCATCTGCTGAAGTAGGCCTCCTGGCCTCTAGTGCTCATACTTAACCTGCTGGAAATTTAGATATCTAGCCACATACTCTACTATGTATTTCTTCACCCTCCTCCACCAGTAGTGCTACCTCAAGTCATGATACATCTTCGTAGCACCAGGGTGTATAGAATACCGTGAACTATGAGCCTACTCTAGAATCCTCTCCCTCAAGCCATCAACATTAGAGACATATAAGCGACCCTGAAGTCTCAGAACACCATTCTCGCCAATAGAAACCTCCTTGGCACCACCCTGTACCACTATCTCCCGGAGAGCCACCAAGTGCGGATCATCATACTGTCGAGTCTTGGTCTCTCCCAATAATGAGGACTAAGCTACCACACGTGCGAGAACTCGGCCTTCCTGAATGTCCAAGGCTAGAGGTCTCTCCTTTGCTGAAATGAAAGCCAAATTACCCATACTCTCCGCCTTCCTGCTTAAGGCATCTGCAACCACGTTCGCCTTGCACGGATGATAAAGAATGGCGATGTCGTAATCCTTCAGAAACTCAAGCCACCTATGCTTCCTCAAATTATGGTCCCTCTGCTTGAACAAGTGCTGCAAACTTCGGTGGTCTGTATAAACCTCACAAGGCACCCCATATAAGTAGTACCTTCAAATATTAAGAGCATGAACAATCGCCGCCAACTCCAGATCGTGCACAGGGTAATTCTTCTCATGAACCTTTAGCTGCCGTGAAAATTATGCAATAACTCGCCCCTCCCACATCAACACACAACCCAAACCAACGCGTGAAGCATCTCAATAAACTGTATACAGCCCAAAAGCGGAAGGCAACATTAGAACTGGTGCTGAGGTCAATGCTGTCTTGAGCTTCTGAAAGCTCGCCTCACACTGGTCGGACCATCAGAATGGGGCATTCTTCTGAGTCAATCTAGTCAGAGGAGCTGCAATGGATGAAAAACCCTCCACAAATCGGCGATAATAACCTGCTAGACCCAATAAGCTCCTGATTTCTGTAGCTGAAGTAGGGCGTGGCCAACTATGAACTGCCTCAATATTCTTAGGATCAACCTTGATACCCTCTCCGGATACCACATTCCCCAAAAATTCCATAGAATCCAACCAAAACTCACACTTGGAGAACTTAGCATACAACTTCTGTTCTCACAAAGTCTAGAGCACAACTCTCAAATGTTGCTCGTGCTCCCCAGGCTACGTGAGTAAATAAGAATGTCATCAATGAAGAAGATGACAAAAGAATCAATATAAGGCCTCAACACCCTGTTCATCAAATTCATAAATGTCGCTGGAGCATTAGTCAGGCCAAAGGACATTACTAGGAACTCATAATGACCATATCTCGTACGAAAGATAGTCTTTGGAACATCCGAGTCCTGAATCTTCACCTGATGGTACCCCGATCTCAAGTCAATCTTAGAAAACACACGAGCAACCTGCAACTGGTCAAACAAATCATCGATACGCGGCAACATGTACTTCTTTTTTACGGTGACCTTGTTCAACTAGCGGTAATCAATACACATCTGCATAGTCCCATCCTTCTTCTTCACAAATAACACTGGAGTACCCCAAGGCGATACACTCGGTCTGATAAACCCCTTAGCCAAGAACTCCTCAAGTTGTTCTTTCAATTCCCTCAATTCCTTCGGAACCATACGATTCGGGGGAATAGATATAGGTTGGGTGCCTGGAGCTAAGTCAGTGAAAAAATCAATGTCACGATCCGGTGGCATGCCTGGAAGGTCTGAAGAGAATACATCATCAAACTCTCGAACTACTGGCACTGAATCAATCGTCGGAGACTCGGTAGTGGTGTCCCACACATACGCAAGATAAGCCAAACAACCCTTCTCGACCATATGTCGAGCTTTCAGTAAAGAAATAATCCGACTAGCGGCACTCACTGAGGAACCTCTCCACTCCAATCTCGACAACTCGGGCATGGCTAGAGTAACAGTCTTGATATGGAAATATAGAATGTCATGATAGGGAGAAATCCAATACATGCCAAAGATGACCTCAAAATCAACCATATCAAGCAACAGAGGGTTCGCTCTGGTCTCGGACCCACAAAATGTAGCCATACAAGACCGATAAATCCGGTCCACAACCACAGAATCGCCCACGGGAGTGGACACATAAACATGAGAGTCACACATCCTTTTTCATCCCCGGATTAATAAATGGTAATAAGGAAGTTTTTCCACTTTAAGTGACATTATTGGGATTTATTTTAGTTTTCAGAGTCGCCACCCGAATTTTTGACGATGCTCTGGGACACCGTTTTATTTTAAAATCCCAAAACGAGGAAATTTTGACTCTGTTTTAATTGTTTGCGACCAGAAATCCGAGTAAGGAATTCTGTTAACCCGGGAGAAGGTGTTAGGCACTCCCGAATTCCGTGGTTCTAGCACGGTCGCTTAACTAATAATATTTTTCCTAATTATCTAATTATTTATATGTTTTAAACTATTGCGCATTTTAGCCTTTTTCAATTTTTAGTCGCTTTTAATATTTATGGATTTATCTTGAAACAAGTCATGATGGCGTGCACTTGTTTGTTTTTTGACATATTGCAATTACGCCACATGAAATGCACCCGCAATTGCAACACGCGATTTTAATATAATTTGAAGTTGAAGACGGGGACATGAGTTGTCGCACCCGAGTGTAGTTTATGGTAATTTGAGATAATAGTTGATTCTTTTCCAAATTTCAAACTAAAGATGTATTTTTCAACCTAGAGGATATGTGGAAGATTGTTTAAGCTTAAATTCTAAAGGACACAAATCTCGGGCTATGACCATATTTAGCCCAAGTTATCATTTGACTCTTTTGACCAATCCTCATTTTGGCTAATTTATAGGGAGGTCACTAGTTTAGGAAATCCAACTAAGTCCTAATAATCTTTACTTTTCAGTTTGATGAATAAACAGGAAATATGGTAATCAAAATACATGTTCATTCATAATACACTTATGAGCATAACACAACGGATTTTCTATTTTTTAGGAGACCTAAACATAAATAAATAAAAACTCATTAATTTTTTAAATGGGTTGGCAAGGCAAAATCATGCTACTTTCAGAACTCATATGATTTCTAGCAAAATATCGAACCACAGGCAGTCTAATTAATTTTTGAGACAGTGATTCTTATCAATTTAAAAATAACCTGATCTCATGTTTTGAAAGGCTTAAAATTCACACATATGGATATATTGATTTTCGTGAATTTATGAGAAACAAGATAATCTACTGATTCTATGCAGGTTGAAATTCTATTGAATTTGAAATAACCATTTTTCCTAAAATCCAAACAGGGTGTTTATACAGATTTTACATACGTTCTTTTGTCTAATATCATTTTCAGAACAGACAAAATTGTAAACTCGAAATTCCAGGGACATGAATAAAACTGAAATTAAGCGTACAGTCTAGTCTTAAATTACATTACAATGAAAAGTTAACTAAATACAGGGGAATTATAACTTGACTGCCATTATACACTTTCCAGAATGAAATAAACTAAAAATAAGATTCTAACTAATTTGTTGACGCGAAACTCCCTTGAGGCCTTACGTTTGAGCCTTCTCTTTGTAATATGTAGAACACCGAATATAAATTAGGTGTTGTGCAACTACCAAAACCAAACTGACCATGAAGAGGTCAGTTTTAATCCTGATATTGCGTGTGTTTAAACCATAATATCTGGCAGAATTGTTTATGCGCTTTCTCAATGAATATGATCATAAAAGGATCAACTCAACTCCGGAATGTCATTTTCATACTTTGGACCTTCAGTTCATATTAATTCCTTAACTTGGTTATTTAGGCATTTTAAGAGGATAAATCTGATCATAATAAAGGATTCAAATTCTTTCCTCTAAAGAGCCTTTGATTATCCACTTTATATCTGTAAAAGGTGATTTTCAGCACCCTAGGCTACTGTTTATGCACTACATAGGGGGTGAATTTGACTATTAAAGAGTCAGATTCATCTACCCAAGGGCTAATACTAACATAATTCTAACTCTATAGGAACTTTGCTTATATAGGCATTTTTAGAAGATGAATCTGACCATCCAAGGGTTCAGATTCTCACTCTAATGCCCTTAACAACTACATACTTTATACCCCTTTTGAAGGGTAAACTTCAGTCATTTATACTACTTTTGTGCACTATCATGGGGTGAATTTGACCATTAACAGGTCAAAGTCATCTACCCTAGCGCTAATACTAACCTATCTAGAGACTTGCTTGTTGAATCTCTTTATGTACCAAAGAGACTCAATTGAAAGCATATTTTCTGCAAACTTATAGAGAGAACATGACCATAGAGAAGGTCAGATTCTACACCTTAGTGTAGCCCTTTTTGGAAAGTAGAACTACGATTATCAACTACATTTATATACCTTTAGTCTGAAATATACAGAATATTCCAACAACAAAACAATATTTATCACACTCACGGGTTCATTAACATGTTGATAAACATCTATACAATCACATTTACATAAAGCAGAAGAAACAACCTCATTCATCAAGAACAGCTAGTTTAAGCAGGGAGTAGAAGAAGAAGATTCCAGTTCAACATTTCATTAAGAGTAGATGATTTAATACATACCTTTTAAGAGTGAAATAGCAAAAGGGACTTGACCAAATAAAGGTCGGATGCTAAAAAAAAACTGGAGATCAAGACAACAACTAACAGGCAACAAGACCAGCAGTAGAGAAACCCAGGAAGTGAGAGCTTGAAAAACCAAAAATTGAAGCAAAACCAGCAAGAAAACAGATTTCAACCAGATAACTTTTGAAACCCAGAAAAAACCAGTCAGCTACCACCCAAATTCAGGAATACCAAGACTGAGGAAAGGCAGATTTTTCAGATATCTCTATACCTAATGGAGTGTTCCTTTAGTATAGGGTTTCTACTGTATATGTGTATATGAGATTTCTGTATCCAGATTTTCAGCAGGCTCCCCAGGTTCCAAAGAAAAAACAAACCCAGAATATGTAAAAAGAAAGTCTATTTATAGGGAGCTCAAGGATGGGATATGCTTTGGCATATTCCTCATCCAAAAGGCTGAAATAGTACATAAGGCAGCTGTCATTCTTATCTTTGGGATAACTGCCCCTATTCTAGAACCTTCTTACTTTAGAAAAGACCATTTTATCCTTAAAAATCTGATTTCCTAAACTGAGTTACCTAATGTACCCCTTGGAGTCCCTGAATTCACCATTGGGTAATCAAGGTTAAGCTCACTTGGGTTATTATTTGACTCTAGTTAACTAACACTAGTTAGGTTCACTAGTTAACAAGGCATTAGCTTTGGTTAGTTAACCCTAGCTGTGTTATTTAGTTAACTAGGACTAATAGGAATTATTAGCCCAAACTGACTTAATTGGAACTAATTAACTCGATTACTTAAACTTAGGTTAGTCAATTCAAATCCTTGAACTTAGGTTAATGATTTGTTTCAGTTAATTGTTTAAGACCTAGTTGACTAGATACCTAAGCAAGGACAATTTAGGAAATCCCATCTCGTTAACCTCAAACTAATAACACAATTAGGTATATAATCAATCAAACAACGAACCTTATTAGCAATTAACTAACGGAAATCAACAACAAGAAACTAAAGACTAGAAACCTTTACTTTGACATTTCAAATTATGAACAGACATATGACTTAAGCAAATAAAACTCCTAACCATATGACTATCAGTATTCTGGACAATTATCAATGAACTAGGAAAACACATAGAGAGGGATTATGGACAGGATTACAAGGAATTCATATTACTAATCTTTTTAAACACTAAGGCATGTTGTCAACTTGAGATGATATTAACAGAAACAAAAGTAAAAAGAATAAACTAGAACAGTAATCTTAAACACACACACATAGGATTCTGTTTTATGAGAAGAAACCTATGAGAATAGGAAAAGAGTAATAAACACAGGGATACATGCAATGGTTTTTGTTCAAACTTATTTAAGACCTAATTTGCATTATTCCAATCATCTAAGCGGGTTCGGCTAATCCAAGCACATACCAACAGAAATAGCTAATACATGAACAAATGAAAGGCAAAGAATCTAATCTTAAAAGTAATAAACAATTAGAAGCGGCAATAGAAGAAGAAATCAGAAAGAAAGAAAGAAAGAAAGAAAGAAAGAAAGAAAGAAGAAGAAGAAAGAAAAAGAAATTACTTAAACTGGAATAACCTAAATGAAGTGATTAACATGCAATTTTGGTTTTAATAACATGTAAAACAGTAAGGAAGGAAAAAGAATACCCGTTTAAAGGTTTTGGCCGGAAAAATAGGAGGTCACCGGACCTTGGCCGGACTCCGGGGGGTTTGAAAATGACTCAAACTAACATGAATCGATTTCTCTTGTCAAGAGCAATCGACTCATGTGGGTTTGAGCCAAAAGTGCGTTTGAAATCGCCCAGAACATAGGTTTTAGGTTTTCTTTTTTTTTTTAGATCTTAAATCGGTCGATTTTGGGTGAGTTTTTGGGGAAACTGATGGTGGGATGGGGTTAAGGGTGAGGAGAGGGTTGTAGGGTGAAATTTTGGGGCTATTTGGTGGAGGTCTGGTGGCGGAAGGCGGTGGAACCTGGTGAGGGGAATTGAGGCGGCTAGGGTTTGCGAGGGGTTAGAGAGACAGATGAGAGAGATGGTCTGGATGGGGGGTGTTAGGCTTCTAGTTTAATGAGGTTAGGGGGGTGAGATTTGGACAGTTATATACTAAAGGGGGGTTGAGTTCCTAGTCGTCTGATCTATTCGATCAATGGCTGAGATTTGTTTACTTGTCCTAAACGGGGTCGGTTGGGATGGTGTGTGGGGAAGGCCGGGTTATGGGGTAATTGGGCTGGGCAGGTGAGTATAGAGAATGAATTTTGGGTCTGGTCAAATTAGCCCAGGTCCGATTTTAGCCTCTAGGGCCAATTAAGCTTTGATTAATTTAATTAACACTAATTCCAATTAAACTCAAAAATATAATAATTAATTCTGACCTTATTTTCGTCAAATAATAAACTAATTAGGAATAAAATAATTAATTTAATACTCCTAACCAATCAAATTCATAATTTGTTAGATAAATGACTAAATTGATAATTTAACCAATAACTCACATTATGTCAATTAATAGTATTTTCCTTATTAACTAATTAAATCAATTACTAAATAGTATATTAATTAGCTCTAATTCTAGTTTTTTATCTAATTGAAAAGAAAAATTAGTTAACGAGTGAATAAAAAAATGGAATGATCAATTAACACGTGTAATTATTTGAAGGATAAATTTTGTAATTTCCTAAAAATTATTTAAGGTTATGCACCTAATTATGAAATTCTTTAAATTATTTATCAATTTTATAGGATGAATTATGATTATGCAATGCAAAAATAATTCTCAATTAATCACCAAAATTCAACAAAATCTATGAAATTAATTTATTTATCGAATTTTGTAGGAGTATTTAGTAGGTGAAAAATCACATGCTCACAACTACCCCTCTTTGCTCGGAAACGCAAAGAGTTTTCGGGCAAATACAAAGTGAGCAGTTATGAACGACTTTTACCCGTTTGCATACTCCATGTGAAAGGTTTTTGAAAAGTTTGACCGAAGCTTGCTTCAAGGTTGCCTACATATCCTTGGCTATAAAGGAATCAGGTCAGTGTAGTTCCTGAGGTTTTGGTAGCTGGGACTACCGGGTAACTGTGGTTTCACTGCGGTTGCTGCTGTTACTGCTGCTGATCTCCCTATTACACCCAAGTATAAAATGAAGGACTAACTAAACTTATCAGCTGCTAAATTACAAGATTCCTATCTAAGACTTGGTCTTGAGTCTTGATCTTCTGCTAACTCTGACCTGGATCCTGATGCTCGTTATTCGCAGGTGGTGGTTTTGTCTTATCGTTCCTCGGATCAAAGCAGGATATACTGGACGGATGACTTCAATCTCGTCCTGAATAGTCCACATCTTCCCCGTTTGTGCACTTTTGGATTCAATCTTCTCTTTCCTCTTTTTGTTTTGTTATTTTTTGGATCGAAACTTCTTCTTTTGGTAGTCTCGAGTTCCAATGTCATAGAAACGTAATCTGCACAAAATTAAAACAAACGAACGAAATTTTCTGCCCCAGTTTTCACTAGGAAAATTTTGTGAGTTATTGTAACAAAATTAGAAGCTTCTTCATTATTGAAAGCAATGAAAATCCGGGACTGGTGCACCCGGAGTTATTGCAGACTAGGGAGTGGATACCCTATATCTCATAGCAAGATCAACTAGGGGTTGGGAGCCCTATGTTGCAAAATAAAATCAACAAGGGACTGTGTACCCTATGTTGGAAAAGAAATCAACCAGGGAGTGTATACCCTTGATTGGAAAAGAACTCATCAACCAGGGAGTGTATACCATTGATTGGCATCGACTACGGGAGTGTGTACCCTGCGTCGGGAAAAGAATCAACCAAGGAGTGTATACCCTTGATTTGAAAATAAATCATCAACCAGGGAGTGTATACCCTTGATTGGAAAAGAAATCTTCAACCAGGGAGTGTATACCCTTGATTGGAAAAGAAATCATCAACCAGGGAGTGTATACCCTTGAATAGCATCGACTACGGGAGTGTATACCCTGCGTCGGGAAAAGAAATTAACCAGGGTGTGTATACCCTTGATTGGAAAAGAAATCATCAACCAGGGAGTGTATACCCATGATTGGAAAAGAAATCATCAACCAGGGAGTGTATACCCTTGATTGGAAAAGAAATCATCAACCAGGGAGTGTATACCCTTGATTGGCATCGACTACGGGACTGTATACCCTACGCCAGGAAAAGAAAAATCAATTAGGGAATGTATACCCTTAATTGGAAAAGAAAAACATCAATTAGGGAATGTATACCCTTAATTGGAAAAAGTAAAACATCAGTTAGGGAATGTATACCCTTAACTGGAAAAGAAAAACATCAATTAGGGATTGTATACCCTTAATTGGAAAAGCAAAGCATCAGTTAGGGAATGTATACCCTTAACTGGAAAAGAAAACATCAATTAGGAAATGTATACCCTTAATTGGCTTCGACTAGGGAGCGTGTACACCCATGTCGGGAAAAGATGTAGTTGGGGATTGGAGGCCCACTACTACTTTGAGTTATTTTCAACTTCAATTATTCTCTCTTTTATTTTTTCTTTTCTTTCTTTCTTCTTCTTTTTTTTTTATTATTTTTTTTATTTTTTATGCATGCGGAAAAAAGATTTCTTGGAGGAAACTTCCCTTTCTTTGGAGTCAATGATGCAGAGCTCCTTCCAGCCCTTGCGCAATTTCTTTTGGTTGCACCTTCTTGTTGCACGGTTGCTTTCGAGTTGCACCTGTTTCATATTTTTCAAACAAAGAACAATTCGTTAGTTTGAAACGGTGGTTGGTTTTGCGGCCTTTATTTTCAACTGCTTAATCTCAGTTCTTTTGATGAAGATCTCAATCACTTTCTTGCTTGCTTGATGGGGATTGGGTTTCATCTCTAATTCCGGGGACCTTGGCTTTCCAGACTTCACAATGGCGATCAGTCATGTGGGACCCAACATTTTATCTTGCCTTTGTAGGCTTTTCACTTGTTTTTTCTTTTGGATTTCCAAAGTATCAGGGGGGAGTTTTGGCCCCTCAAATTCTGCTGCGACGTTTAGTCGTGTGGGACTTAACCTTTCGAATTTTACTTAGCCTTTATCGGCCTTCCATTGCTGGTTTTTCCCTCGTCTTTAATTTAAAGCACCTGGAACGCTTTGGCTTTTCCGACTACTCATGATTCTCACTTAACGATTATTAATATGACACAAACGAGCATGCCAACAATTAGTAGAAGAAAACATATAAACAGAACTAGAAGAAGTTTTATTCATCTCAACATTCAACTTGAACATCCCATCACATGCATACCCCTTACTCACAAAAATATCCCCTTCACTATTACAAATTGATCACTCTCAATAATTTGTTTGAAGCCTACCTTGTTAAGAAGAAAACTAGACACCAAATTTTTTCCCATTGAAGGAGTATAAAGTACGTCTTTCAATGTTAATACTCTTCCTGAAGTAAACTTCAACTCTCCCTCTCCCTCTCCAAGCACCTAGGTTGTGTGAGAATCACAGAGCATGATGGTTTTGGGCTTTTCAAATGGAATATATACTTTAAACCAATCTCTATCATAGCAAACATGACAGTTTGCTCCAGAATCAACTCACCTTCCATCAATATTTTCTACCATGTTAATGTCTGTTATCATCGCCAGAAGTGGCTCTTCGGTAATGTTTGCCTGTGGTATAGGACCACTTTTTTAAAATTTGCAAAATCGAGCAATATGCCCACTCCTGCCAGAGACAAAACATGGTTTCACAATTTGAACTTGTTGATTATGTGCTTGGTTGTTTGCACCATTATTCTTTTTGGGAGATCTAACATAATTTTTCTTAATAGTCTTCTTTTTCGGCTTCAAAGAAGTATTTTTGTGAGCTTCAGGAGTAATATTATTTGAAGTAATTAAATTTACCTTTGTAGTGACGGGTTGTAGAGTGCTCTCTTCCAATTGCATAAGTGCATCTTGTCCTCTTGCCTTTTCCTCCATGCGAATCTGCATTGCTAACGTCTCAAGTGAAGTTTCTTTTTGTTTGTGGCGCATAGTTTTTTGAAATTCCTTCCATAAAGGTGGAAGTTATCTATTATGCCACAAACAATAAGGTTGTCTCCAATTTTAATATACTCGGACCTGAGCTCTCCAACGATCATTGTGAAGTCTTGAGCTTGGTTTAATACAAATTTGTTGTCCACCATTTGAAAACAAAAAAAATCTGCTAGCAACATATTTTTTCGCACCTGCCTCCTCGGTGTCATACTTATCCTGCAATGCTTTTCAAATTTTATTTGCAGTAGAGTAAGTTCTATCATAATAATCATAAAAATTATCAGGTAGACAATTAAGAAGATAATTTTGAAACTTGTATGAATCATCATTGTATTTTTTCAATTTTTTCTCGAAGGGCAATTAGCTCATCATCATTCATTTAGGAGTTCTCTACTTTGCTTGGATTCTTCTCGATTAAAATGTAAGAAAAATTGAGATGGCTCAAATAAAAAAGTACTTTACCCTTCCATCTCTTGAAATGAGTACCATTGAAATAGAATGGCTTGTTGAGATCTCCCACCTTGATATCCATAGATTTTTCAAATGTAGCCATAATGAATCTCCTTAAAGTTTTTGGTGAAAATACAATTACAGTTGAAAAATAAAATATCTTCAGCCTGAGGCGCGAATATATCACTCTCTTTAAGGAGATTCAAGCCCACTTCAGCAAAGTTTTTACTGGTCCAGCAGTAATTCTCTTGACTTGTCTCCCCAGGGTACAACAGTCTGATCATGTCGTATGACTCGAACAAACTCTGGAAAAGTTGTTGAGTCCAAATATCCACCAAGATGAACACCTTCCTTCAATAAAAGTAAAACCTCTCTTCTTCTTCTTTCAGAACTTTAACCTCACTTTATTGAAACACTCTACAATTATTTTTTACACCACTTTAAGTGTAACGACCCGATCGGTCGTTTTGAGATCTAGCGCGTTGTTCGGCGATTTGAGGCTATGAGCAGCTTCACATCAGGTATTATGACTTGTATGTGTGGTCGAAATTGAATTTCGGGTAGTTCGGAGTTAATTTGGAAAGAATATTCTCATTTCGGAAGCTTTATGTTGGAACTTTTTTATTAAGGTGTGATTTTTCAGTAAATGACCTCGGAATCTGGATTTGACAGTTCCAATAGGTTCGTATGATTATTTTAGAATTGGGCGTATGTTCATATCGGGTTTTGGACGACCCGGGAGCGTTTTGACGCCTAATAGTGAAAGTCTGCCTTTTGAAGGTTTTTGAAGTTCTTTAAATTTGGTTTGGCATAGGTTTTTTTGGTATGGAGGTCCAAATAGGATTCTGAGACCGGGAATAGTTCTGTAATGTCATTTAAGACTTGCACGCAGAATTTTGCATCATTCCGAGTTGATTTGACAGGAATCGGACGCGCAGAAGTATTTTTAGAATTTGTTTTAGTTCATGAGTTAATCCATGCGTTTTGGGGTCTGATTCGTGGATTTGATGTTATTTTGGTGTTTCGATTGCGGGAGCGTGTCTGTATGATATTTTTAGACCTGTGTGGATGTTGGGTATGGAGCCCCGAGGGCTCGGTGAGTTTTGGACAATGTTCGGAAGGATGAAGCTTCAGTTTTCTGGGGTTCTCTTTGCTGGTGCTGCAGGTGTGGCAAATGCGAGAAAGGCTTCACATTTGCGAAGACGCCTGATCTAGGCATAGCTCGCATTTGTGATAAATGAGTCGCATTTGCGACCTTGACAGGGTTCGCATTTGCGAATCCTTGGTCGTATTTGTGACCTTAGTAGTGGGAGCCCAGTTCGCATTTGTGATGTTTATGTGGCATTTTCGTTTGCGATATCTGAGACATGTGCACAACTTATTAAATGCGGGACTTAGGCCATTTAGCTCATTTCCTTCATCTCTTGGGCGATTTTTGGAGCTCTTGGAAGAGGGTTTTCACCTAGTACTTTGAGGTAAGTAATTTCTACACAACATGAGTTAAATACATAACTAGGGGTAGATTAACATGTAAAAATTGGTGAAATCAAGGGTTTAGATAAAACGCCTAGCGTTTTGATAAAAATTTTATTAACCCACGAAAATGATTATGGAATTAGATAAAAATAATATATTTGATTTCATGAGGTTATGGGTAACAATTATCTTTAAAAATTTTCGGAATCCGGGCATGTGGGTTCAGGGGTGAATTTTAGGAATTCTTCAACTTGGGTTGGAAAATCACTTTAATAGTTACTATGTGAACTCTTGAGCATGTATTAACTATTTTATATAACATCTGACTAGTTTCGGGTCGTTTGGCACCGGGTTAAGGATTTAAAGCACAATTTTGGACCAAAAAGTTAGCTTTGACACGAGCTAAATCTCCTGTCTAACTCTGTGAGGGGAAAATTACCCCTAGGTGATATATTTAATATATGTAACTTGTTGCGGGGGCTACGTATGCACGAGGTGATGATAGTCCGTACGCAGTTAGATTCATGTTATTGTCCGGGTAGACTTAGTTTCACACCATGCTATACTTGCACTATAGGGATTATCTTTGCTCATTTAATTATTTAATTTCGCATTATGACTTGAGACTATACATGCATAGAGTGATAGACTCGCTATTGTAGAGGTCTCACGAGCTTCATGATTTACCACAGATAATGGTGTTCCTCTTACAGATTTCTCACGCGCTATGCGGTTTCATCAAACCCTTTTTCCTTACAAATTATAACTCACACGTTTATTCGTGAGTGGGGTCACAGACCCGTTTAAGCTTCTTATTCTAATGGGATTGGGCCGTCTCCTCGGCAGGTTTTATGTACCACACTCTTATGGGAGCGGGTCGTTCGCCTCGGCTGTTTAATATATGCATCTATAGTTCGTGTCGTTCGACCCTCGGCAGTGCACATATTATGATGGGATCGGACCATATGCCTCGACAATTCTATAAAATATCCTCAAGAAATCGTACGTAATATTTGACAATAAGCCAGTGTATCTGTTTGTTTTTCCTGATTTGAAGTATAACGACCCATTTTGGTGAGGTTTAATATATATATATATATATATATATATATATATATGTTTCGGTTGAGGAGGATTTGCTAATTGAGAGCTTGAGCCTATTGTAAAGAGGAGAATTGTACCACGTATTTATACTTGTTTATTTCATTTATTTACTCTGCCTCATATTTGTTCACCTCTTTAATGTACCTGATATTATTGGATCACTAGTTAGTATCGATGTCGATCCTTTGTCACTACTCCTCCGGGATTAGGCTAGATGCTTACTGGGTACACGTTGATTTACGTACTCATACAACACTTGCTGCACATTTTTGTGTAGGTACATTTATGTATGGTGGTCCATTAGGCGCGGAGGCGCGAATGATGCGGGGACTTGCCGCGAGCTGCATTCCAGCTTACGATCCGCAGCCAGCAGAGCCTCCTTCAGAGTTATTTGTATTTTTCTTATCTAATTTGTATTTTGGACAGATGTTGTATTTTGTTTACTTCCTAGTTGATGCTCATGCACTTGTGACACTGGGTTTTGGGGTTACTTACAGATCATTCATTAATATTATTGCGAAAGTATTTTCATTCACTTTGTAACTCTCATTTTGTACTATGTAGTTGAAGAAATTATGATTTCAAATACTAATATGAGTAGTTAAGATAATCTTTTGTTGTTGGCTCGCCTGACAACGGTGTTAGGCGCCATCACGTCCTTTAACAAATTTTTTGTCGTGACATTAAAGAAGAAAGACTCCTATTTATAGGTGTAAGAATTCTTCCTTGAATTAAATTGGAATAAAGTGGAGTAATAAGTTAGGAAATCATGAAGAACATGGGATAATGGTTAAATTATTATGTAATTAGTGGTAGAACATGGGAGAAGAGACACAGAAGAGTTATGACCATTTTCTACATCATGGAGTAGTGTGAGTTATGGTCATTTTCTACGGCATGAGTAGTAGGAGTGATGGCATATTTTATTTTTAAAAAAATGTTATTATACTAATAGTAAACACAATAATTTTTACGAGAAAAATCACTCGGCTCGAAAGGTGCAAAAAGCATGACCTACTACGTAGGATTTTCAACTTCAACTTTACTAGTACAATGAACCAAATGTATCGATTACAAAACGGTAACTCAATACTCTCCAGTACTCCTACTACAAGTATTTGATTAACACTCTCTCCAACTCACTAATTATTTGTGACACTTTAATTACAATTCGATTTCCTAAAACACATTCACTAGACCGACTCAAAAAGAACACAACACTGTTAATCGACTATAGTGTGTAAAATGTAATTCTTCAGTTGATGTACAACATGATGATCCTAACAGTCCAGAAGGATAGTATTTAAATTCCCCAGACTCCGAGATCTTCTAGGACTCCAAGAATGTAGTTATATTTAACCATTCAGAATTTGTATCATCAACATAATACACTACTCATCATTGTTCTATTGTCTAGAACGACGACGTTCTGACCAATTAGTCCCTGAATTCAAAATGTTCAAGGATTATTAAATAACAATATTGTTATAAATAATATTTTATTTATGATGAATGTCTATATATTAGAGAGATTTTAGGGTTTGTTACTTGGTGGTTAAATCACTTTTTGCCTATAAATAGAGGAGTTCTATTCCATTGTAATTGATCTAATATCAATAAGAATTCTCTCTCTTTCTCAGTAATACTTTTCTTCTTTTATTATTTTATAACAAATATATCTTTTTGTTCTATTTTGTTATTATTTCACAATTCATACTTTACTGATTTGGATTGCGTAGCTATTTTTGGATGGAATCATTTGCATAAAGTGATAGAGAGATATGTACTTTCCAAAGGAGAAAAAAAAGAGACCGTTGAGATACGTTCCTATTCGAATTTTTTTATCCAAATATATACGCGTCGATATAATTTAATAGAAGCTATGCTATTCTTTAATCGAAAAAAAGCCTAAAAATGGCACTCAACTTTCAGAAATAGTCTATGCATGTCATCCGTTAAAAAAATGTTCATTTCATGCCACTGTCGTTATATATTTGGCTCACCTATGCCATTATTGAACTAACAGTACAGTTTTATTTTTTTATTTTTTTTTAAAAATATTAACGGTGAGTGGCATAGGTGAGCCAAAGGTGTAACGGCAGTGACATAAAATGAGCATTTTTTTAGCGGATGGTATGGATAGATCATTTCTGAAAATTGAGTAACATTTTAAGACTTTTTCCGTTCTTTAATTAATGGCCACGAGAAACTCCATTACAGTATCTTGCAAATTCGCAACTTTTGGCTCTCAATAAATTTGAGAAAGAGAAACAAAAGGAAACAAGCCAAAAACAGGCGAGTAATATTCTCCGAGATCTTCTTTGCTCCTCTCACTTTCTGATGTTGTCATGCACTCGCTACTAGAGGGGGAGTCACAGTTTCGGTTACGGGTTCGTTTGAACCCAGTAATTTTGGTTCAAATCATGTACGTAATTGTTTTTAAAATTTTCATTAAATATGTATAAATTATTAATTTATTATCCGGTAAATTAAAAAAAATTAGGATTCCGGACATATAAGCTTGAAATCCGCTTCTGTTCACTATCCATGCACTCTCCTTTACATATTCATTTCCTATATTGAAATTGGTAATTTTGTCTACAGATATGGTTCCATGAATGAAATTCTTTTATATTTAATCAGAGATCTCGAATTCTAATTCTAAGAATGATGATATTTCTGACGGGAAAAAGAGTGTACATAAGAGTATTGTCCTATGTACACAATACGAATTTGGATTAGTCGAAAAGGCATTATCGTCTCTCTCCCTACTTCGTCTTGTCCATTTTATGCAACACTCCTTTTTTTATTCTTGTGACTTTCGAAGAGAATGACATGTTTGAATTTGAAAATTGCTAGATGTGCGAACACAATTTTATACTGGTAGTCCAAAGAAAAATATTATGTATGGGAAATGAATATGTAAAGGAGAACATTGAGTTTGGAAGAAATGAAAGAAAAGAGAGCCCACGGTCTCTGCTACTTCTATAATGAGAAGTATGTAATTGGCCATAAATGCAAGAATCTGAAACAATTGTATCTCCTTGATTTAGAGGAGTATGAAGGAGAGCAAATTCCAACAGACGAAATGATGGAGGAATTAGAAGATCAAGGGTTGGAGTTGAGTATGCCAAAATAACCAGTGGAGATATCCATCCATGCTTTGAATGGATCTATTGGGTACAAAACCTTGAGAGTAACTGGTTACCATGCCAAGAAGCCACTCAATATACTGGTGGATACTGGAAGCTCCAATAATCTTACTGATCTAGAGCTAGTGGATAAACTAAGGTGCTCTATTAAATCAACTACACCTCAGTTGGTTGCTGCAGCAAATGGTGGATATGATGGGAGTTGATAAAGTGTGTAAAATCTCTTGGTTATTGCAAGGGGACGAGTTTTTTGGAGAGTTTTTACTGCTACCATTAGGCTCTCGTGGAGTGGTTTTAGGAGTAAAATGGTTGTTGGCATTAGGGGATATCAATATGAATTTTAGAACTCTGACCATGAAGTTCTATTACAGGGGAAGGAAGCATGTCCATAGGGGTGCAAGAAAGCAAATTCTAACTCATGGAGCTGAGAAGCTAACTAGACTCTCAGGTAACAAGTCTCAACTCTGTATGATTCAAATGGTACCTGCTATGTGCAACTCATTACAGTGGTATTCATTAGAATCAAAGGTATAGATTATACAAGACCCTAAACTTTTAGAATTGCTTCATGAGTTTAAGGATCTCTTTGAGGAACCTACTCAATAACCTCCTTCAAGGGGGTGCTTGATCGCAGAATCATATTACATGCTAACACTGAACCTATAAACAAAAGACCTTATAGATATTGGCTAGTCAAGAAGGACATCATTGAGTCATTAGTTCAGCGGATGTTGGATCAGGGTATCATTCAACCTAGCAGCAGTCCATTTGCTGCACCTGTAGTCTTAGTTGGGAAGAAAGATGGCACATTGAGACTATTGTGTTTATTATAGAGACTTATAAGCAGACAGTAAATAATAAATTTCCTATTCCAATTGTGGAGGATCTGCTGGATGAGTTAGGAGGGACGAATGTATTTTCAAAAATCGATTTAAGGTTTGGTTATCATCAATTAAGAATGGCCACTGAAGATGTGCCCAAAATAGCCTTCAGAACTCATGCTGGTCACTATAAATATTTGGTGATACCCTTTGGGTTATCAAATGCTCCTGGAACTTTTCAAGGCCTGATGAACTCAGTTTTCCAGCCCTTTCTTAGGAAATTTGTACTAGTTTTCTTTGATGACATATTAATCTAAAGTAGAAATGTGGATGACCATCTGCTACACTTAAAGTTTGTGTTCGATGAGATGAGGAAACACCAACTGTTTTCTAAGCATATCGAGTGTTTCTTTGGAGTAGACGGGATAGAGTACTTGGGACATTTCATTACTGCTGAAGGAGTATCAACAGATCCTCAGAAGATAGAATCTGTGAAGAACTCGCCTCTTCCCACTACTATCAATTAACTAAGAGGATCCTTAGTTCTGACAGGGTATTACATGAGGTTCATAAACGGGTTTGGGATCATCAGTAAGCCACTAACTGATCTCCTTAAAAAAGACAACTTCAAATGGTCATCTGCTACCTCTACAGCTTTGAACAATTGAAATCTGCTCTTACTCAAGCACTAGTGCTTGCATTACATGATGTTAATAAAACCATTGTGGTAGAGACTAATTCAAGTGGACAAGGAATAGGCGATGTCCTCATGCAACATGGCCATCCTATTGCTTTTATCAGCAAAGCCCTTTCACCTAGGCTTGCTGCTCTCTCAGTCTATGACAGAGAATTGTTAGCCATTATTCATGTTGTAACCAAGTGGTATCAATACTTGCTTGGCCAAAAGTTCATTATCATAACTGATTAAAGAGCTCTCAAATTTCTAATGGAACAAAAGCTTCATACCAATTCTCAGCTGACGTGGTTAACAAAGCTGATGCCCTTTGAATATACCACTGAGCACAAGAAAGGAATTGAAAATAAAGTTGCAGATGCTATATCTAGAGTATCTGGGATGAACTATTTTCATTAGTCATATCAACTACCAGCTCAGAGTTATTACAAGCTATAGCCCACAGTTGGGATACAGATCCTCAGCTAAGAACAATCATTGAGCAACTGAAGGTGGATCCTGCAGCTCACAAGCAGTTCACTTGGAATCAGGATCAATTGAGGAGAAAAGGCAAATTAGTGGTTGTAAAAGTACCACAACGTAGATTGGATATCATTGCTATGTGGCATTCTACACCCCAAGGTGGTCATTCAGGTATAGAGGCAACATTAAAGAGAGTTCTGGCCTTGTTCTACTGGAAGAGCATAAGGGAGGATGTAAAGATCTTTGTTTAGAAGTGTGATGTCTGTCAAAGGAATAAGTCTGACTTAGCTGCTTATCCTGTTCTCCTACAACCTCTTCCAATTCCAGAAGTGGTATGGTCTCAAATCAGCATGGATTTCATTGAGGGATTACCTAAATCAAAAGGATATGAGGTGATACTAGTCATAGTAGATACGCTGAGTAAATATGGCTACTTTATACCACTTAAACACCCTTATACTGCTCAATTTGTAGCAAGAGTGTTTATGGAAGTCATCTACAGACTTCATGGTCTACTAGATTCCATTGTGAGTGACAGGGACACAATGTTCTTAAGCTCCTTTTGGCGGGAACTCCTTTCAATACAAGGAGTCCAGTTGCACAAATCATCAACTTACCACCCACAAACTGATGGGCAGATTGAGGTTCTAAATAGATGCCTAGAGACATATTTGAGATGCTTTTTTATGAGGAAGCTACTGATTGGCATTATTATCTATATATGGATAAATATTGGTACAGTACTTCCTTTCACTCAGCCATAAGAACCACCGCTTAAGAGGCCCTCTGTAGAAGACCACGCGTAAGGATCCGACCGGTCGTTCCGAGAGTCTTAACTTCGTTTCGTCTATTTCTGCTTCATTTTGTGTAGTTCAGCTATTTTATGTTGTGCTAGGTTGATTGGCTCGGGTTCAGGGTGATTGTGGAGAGAAATTAGGCACTTAGTCTCTTAAGTTTGGTTATTTAGTGGAAAAGTCAACTAGAAGTTGACTTATAAGTAAATGATCTCAGAATTTGGTTTTTATGGTTCATATAGCTTCGTTGGGCTATTTGGGACTTAGGAGTGGGTTCGGAATGTTATTCGGAGGTCCGTGGTAGAATAAGGCTTGAATCTGCGAAATTGGATTTTTGGTAATTTCTGATCGGTAGTGGAAAATTAGCTATCGGGGTTGGAATAGAATTCCGGAAGTTGGAATAGGTTCGTAGTGTCATTTTTGACGTGTGTGCAAAATTTCAGCTCATTCGGACATGGTTTGGTATGTTTCAACATCGTTGGCGGAATTTTGAAGTTTAGAAGTTCTTAGGCTTGAATCCGAGGGTAATTGGGTGTTTTGATGTTGCTTTGAGTGTTCCGAAGGTTCGACTAAGTTCGTGGGATTATATCTGACGTATTGGTATATTTGGTTGAGGCTCCGAGGGGCTCGGGTTGGTATCAGGTGGTTATCGGAGAGTTTGGAAATTTGTTTGAGCAGCTGAAGTTGCTGCTTCTGTTAATTCCGCACCTGCAGATTAGGGACCGCAGGTGCGAGGTCCGCAGAAGCGGAGAAGGATCGCAAGAGCGGAAGATGGATCGCATCTTGGAGCCCGCAAGTGCGAGGCCTGGGGCACAGATGCAGAAGCGGGGTATTTAAGTGAATTGCGCAGATGCGGCGTTTGGACCGCATGTGCGGTCCCGCAGGTACGAAAGTGCTGGGCAGAATGTATAAAATGGCACCTTCGCGAATTTTCTTATTTCCACCATTTTTGAAGACAGGTTTGGAGCTTTTGGGGTGATGTTTGAGGAGAGATTCAAGGATTATCAGTGAGGTAAGTTACTTGAGCCTAATACTTGATTCAATGGTAATTTTCAGTTAATTAAGTATGAAATTTGTGGGATTTAATGGTAAAAATTGAGAGGTTAGGGTTTGGAAATTTGAAGGTTTGATTTGGGGATTTGAGGGGTCATATGTGATCATATTTTGATGCATTTGGTATGTATAGACTCGTGAATGAATAAGGATTTCAGTTGTAATTTTTGTCAGATTTCGAGATGTGGGCCTGGGGGTCGGGTTTTGCCAAATTCGGGATTTATGATGTAATTTAATAATTTTGATGTGGGCTTCGTTCCTTTAGCATATATTAATGATATAATACTGATTTTGGTTAGATTCAGGGCGATTTGTGGCCGCGTCGAGCGGTAAGGGCATTGAGGAGTAGAGTTTTAGCTTGATTGAGGTAAGTAACGCTTCTAAACTTGAATCTGAGGGTTAGAAACCTCGAACTACGTGTTATGTGATTAGAATTAGGTGACGCACATGCCAAGTGATGGGCGTGCGGGCGTGCACCGTGAGACTTGTGACCTGGTTCATTCCATGGCCCTGTTTATTGGTTCTCTCTTGTTGATATATGTGCTTCTATCAATGTGACTGATGTGAATATGTAAGAAATCATGCCAAATACTACGTTAAGGCTTCACGTTGATACTGTTGAGACCCGAGTGGTCGTTTATTAGTGTCATCTCATGTATTTCATTGAAATTATATACTCAGTCCTGTCATTGCATATCATATCATGTCTTAGTCTCTGTAATTGTTGTTTTGCACATTATATCGTTGATTCGGGCTAGTTCATGCATTGTGAGCCCATGTGAGCGAGACTGAAGAGTGATGACTGAGTGAGTCCGAGAGCCTGATATTGAGTGATAGATATGGGATCGGGCTGCACGCCGTAGCATGTTATATTGATTATGCATGGATCTGGCTTACGTTAGCGCTTGGGTTGTAGGAGCCCCTCCGGAGTCTGTAACACACCCCTAGTGAGCGCAATGATATTTGAGGGATGGATCTTCCCTGGACATGGATCTTGTCCGAAGTGTTTATATTTTGAGATGGATCTTCTCCAAAAGGCTAGATTGGCCTGTTTCATCGGTACTGAGTGACTGATGTCACTGATGTTTATACACATTCTGGGATGGATCTTCTCTGGGCCGTTGAGCCATATACAGTACCAAGTGGTTGTGAGGTGTATCATTATCTCGAGATGGATCTTCTCCATAGGGCTGGATTGGCCTTCCTTAGTACTGAGTGACTTCTGTCAGATGTGTATATATTCTAGGATGGATCTTCCCTGGGCCAGGCGAGCCATATACAGTACTGAGTGGACGAGTATTTGAGAGTGGGAGCACATTGTGCATTTCATACATTTGATGCATTGGCATGTAAAATACGTTAAGTTATATGAACTGTTCGGAACTGTACTTGTCTTATCACTTGAGCTGTCTAGCTAACTAAAAGCATGCCTAAATTTCTATACATTGATTCTGTTACAAATGTTGAGGTTTAGTTCGTCACTACCTCTCAGCGCACAGTTTGGGATTGTTACTTACTAGAGGTGTGTAACGAGTGGGCCGGGCCGGGTAGGTTTTTTTAACCGGACGGGTAGGGGTACCAGGCTGATTTCGGTTTATTCTTAACGAGTTTAACGGTTTCGAGTTAATCCGGGTAAAAACTAAACCGTATGGGTTAGGGGTTTAACCGGTCGGGCCGGTTTACAGTATATTATTTTTAATTTTTGTAGAACTATTACCGTTGTACCGGTCCGGTTAACCCGGTAAAGTGTATTGTTCACTTTGACCGGGTTTTATCGGTCCGGTTAACCGATACCAAAAACTAAACGGACCAACCCCCTCTAACCCTCCTACCCAGCCCCACCCGACCCCCTACATACCGGGCCGGTCCGGTTCCGATTTTAACTGGCCTGGGCTGGGCCGGTTTCGGGTCAACCCGACCTGTTAGACACCTTTATTACTTACTGAGTTGGTGTACTCACGTTACACCCTGCACCTTGTGTGCAGATTCAGGTATCCCAGGTCACAATGGTGCCAGTTGATTGTTTGTTGCGGTTCATCTTCTGAGAGAGCGAGGTAGTTGCTTGGCGATTGCAGACCTTCCTTTCTCCTTCCCTAGTTATTTCCTAGACAAATGTTGTCTTGATGTATTTTGGCACAGTTGTAATATGGCTCATGACTTAGTGACACCAGATTTTGGGATTTCTCTTTTTATAGTCTTTTGGGTTTGATTTTATCTCTTATTTCGGTTTTCCTCTTATGGAAAAGGGTAATATTTAAATATTGTTATGATAGAAATCGAATTGGTAGTGTAGGCTTGCCTAGTTCCACGATATGCGCTATTACGACCGGGTTGGTTTTGGGGTCGTGACACCACTACCCCTGCACTTGCCTTATCTACCAGGTGAATCAGCTTCAGCTGATTTGGACAACACTTTGATCAACAGAGAAATGAAGCTGCAGCTATTGCAACACCGCTTATTGAGAGCTTAGTTGAGAATGAAGTAGTAGGCTGATTCTCATAGGAGTGATAGAAACTTTGAAGTAGGGGACTGAGTTTATTTGAAGATTCAACCTTATAGGTAGGTGGCCATTACTGCTCAACCATTCCATAAACTGTCTGCTAAAGACTATGGACCATTTCAGATTGTCAGGAAGGTGGGAGTTGTGGCCTACACTTTACTATTTCCTTCATCAATAAAAATACACCCCAATGTACATGTGTCCCTCCTAAAGAAATGTCCTGAATTGCCAACACAAATCGTTACCCTCCCACTATTGATATTGCCAGTCCACATTGTCCAAATCCTGAAGCTGTCTTATAGAGGAGAATGGTCAAAAAGAGAAACAAAGTTGTGGCTCAAGTCCTGATTAAATGGGTTGGTTTACCTCCAGATTATGCTACATGGAAATTCCTGAATGCATTGAAGGTCAGGTTTCCTCACTTTGATCCTTGTTGACAAGGATCTTTCGCAGGAGGGAGTATTGATATGCTAAATTCAACATGATCTCAACCCACTCAAATAGGAGACGCCAACTCAACGCTAAGGCAGTTAGTTAGTTATGCCAAGTCAGTTTAAAGTTAGTTAGGAAATTAGTGGAAGGAAGTTAGTTAGAACAATTAGTTGGAGATAGGAAGTTTCTGGAAAGCCAAGTCAGCTGAAAGTTAGTTAGGAAATTAATTGAAGAAAGTTAGTTTGACCAGTTAGTTGGAGATAGACAGTTTCTGGAAAGATGTGTCATGTAATCATTCATAAAAGGACTACAATGTATCATTTTACAATCATCAAACCAAATACAACTACAACCTTTCTCTCTCTCTTAATCTTCTTTCTCTCACTTATAATTTCTACATTTCATAGCTGTGATCTTCGAGTTTCTTCGTCAATCTCCTAGCTCAGCTCTTCAATTCTCGAGTTCTCTGTGAATTCCTGTGAAAGAGATATCATCCTGATGTAATTATTATTTTTTAAAATGTAATCGTATTTAATTATTGTTTGTCCCTGATCAATAGCGTTTTAAGGGAATGCTGCCTTTTTAATTTATTAACTTTAGTGTACGTGCGTTGCACATGAATTTTACATCTGCCAATAAAAGTATATAGAATATAGATTTAAAGAGAATTATGAATATAAATTTAAACTCATAATAAGGATTAAAGAAGATTAGGAAAATTTAATCTTTAACTTAATTCTCTTACTAAAATAAAATAATAATTAAATTGCTTTCAACTACTGTAAACCGTGTTCATAAGCTAAATATTCAGTAATATTTTTCTATAAGTTTATAAATTTTTATTAACCTTGCTTGATGGTCTAATAATTACAAATGTCACAATGCACTTCAAAGTATCTATAACTAACATTTACATTTTTAAGTTCCTTTATTATATTTATATTTAATTTAACTTCTCTTCAAATATATACATCATAAAGAGTCTTAGCAAGAAAATCATTGTAAACCCTTAATTTAAATAATAATTAACTTCTTAAAACAAATTTATATTGACAATGATGTTCTGCATTCATACATAGAAGGAAAGGGGTTCCAATTTTATTTAAAGGAAATATTTCTAGTTCAAATAAGGAAAAAATTACTAAGTACTAAAGTTTTAGTTGTTTTGAAAGTACTATATTTTAGGAAAATAATTAAATGACTATTCATAAATATTAGGGAACTAATTAAATAATTAATCCTACATATTAAAAAATTAATTAAATGATTATTTTGTCTAGTGCGAACTCTATTTTTAAAGGGATAAAAAAGATGAACAAAATTTTGCTAAGGACCTTTGTGCTTTTAATACAGTATAGATTATAAATAATTTGTCTAACTTTGTAGCGCTTGGGTGCTTTTGTTAATAAAATTTCTTTACCCTTTTCTCAAGAGAGGTTCTCATATATTTAAAATACCTAGCATTATTAATCTACCAACTGTATACAAATTAAGCTAAAAGATTATTTAATTGTATCATCTATCCCCTCACTCCCCCCCTCCACGTCTCTAATAACGTATAGAAACGTTCTTGGTTTAACTTTTAGCCTGCGTAAAAAATTATTTATATTAAAAGTGTATAGTTTTTGTGTGTAATTAAACTTATAATGTGATTTAAGGATACGCGATTTCACTTAACACCAATTGATAAATGTGAAGATAAATAACATAATTGAACAATAAAGTAAAGCAAACCAGTGTTTGAATAGGTTTCAGCCCTTGAGTTAGAGTATCCTCGAACTGATTAGTGCAAGAACAATTAAAAATATAACAAGCTGATACAAGAGCATAAGCGAGAAAGAGAATTATATTGCTTTTGTGTCTGTCCATAATGTGTTACAAATGATTAGAACTTCCCTTTATATAGAGGAGTTCTATTTATGGTACATCTCAAATTACAGAAGGAAATCCCATGATTAACTGATTATCCGTTTCTGATTTGATCCATTCCGAGATTCACGCCATGATCCTCGACCAGTCACAGATATCTCGCCTTTCTGTTATTGTGCTATCTTCGATCTCACTCGATGTCTGTCTCATTTGGCTCCGATTTCTACTAGCCTCGATCTTGACAGGTACATCGATTCCGAACTCGTCACCTTATCCTTGTGGTTTAGTCTGTTCTGTCATGAAGCTGTCTTTCGATGGAAACTCCCGGTCTCGATCGAATAGTAAAATTGGGTGGGCCCATTTTTAACTGTATACAGATAGTCCCCTTATTTTTTGGAGTGCAATGAGAAGAAACAAATTGAGCCTTCGATTTTTTGACCTCGACCTACTATGATGTTATCCCCATGACGTAAGCGACGGAAGTGATCGAAACGTCCTGTCAGTAGAGTTCCCCTAATCATTAATGAGTGTCAGTTGGTTGTCGGCCACTAGTGCTTTTGAACCGTCGCCGTAAATCCCATAAATAGGCCATCTCCTCATTGATTCAAGCTTTACTTTTACTTTCTTCTAATCTCCAAAGCTTTTACCTCTCCTAAGTTCTTTATTTTTACAAATCTTCAGGTTTCGCTGTTAATCTTTTCTCAAACATCAAGTCTTACTACCTTCTTCTTTCTTCA
This sequence comes from Nicotiana paniculata, assembly GCA_005239505.1. Taxonomy (NCBI): domain Eukaryota; kingdom Viridiplantae; phylum Streptophyta; class Magnoliopsida; order Solanales; family Solanaceae; genus Nicotiana; species Nicotiana paniculata. Next base: position 46,331 of record ML304858.1, on the reverse strand, counting down.
AACTCATATAAAAATGGCGAAAGCATCTAAAACGGTACCGCAAAATGAAGCTGCTTCACCTTCTCAACCGGCTGGCGGGAAAACACCGGTGGAACCCCGCCTTGAGAAGTGAATTCCCAGGGGGTGCGCTAAACTACGACTTCAAAAAACGATAAGGCTTTGGTAGTTCCAGGTCGGTGCGAGCCAGTGTCGAGATATATATGCTCGATAACTGAGGGATACCTTGAGCAGGTAAAGAAAGACTGCAACTGGGGGGATAAAGAGGCGGTGATCCCGACCCCTGAAGAGGACATAACTACCCACGTGGAAGGGTCTCTAAGTGTTTACACTTACCCTTTCAAGTTGGGCCCCCTTGACCCCGTCATTGTCGACTTTTGTTGTCAATATGAAATAACTTTCGGCCAAATCCTTCCCTTCTTTTGGCGAATCGGATGACTTTGTGAACCAATGATTTGGCACCGGAATGATTTCCGCAAGTTCCCTCGTAGGACGTAGTCAGTGCCTCCCGGACCCAAACATATTGCCAACGGTCCATCGAACGTTCTTCTATATAGTGTTCCATCCTCAGCCAATGTGAATCATGCGGTCTTCATACATAGAGTCCTTGATTCCTTAGGGTCTGATGGAAGCTTCCCATTTTTTTAGATACTCGATATATTTATTGCTCCTATCCCAGGTTAGACTTGTGGAGTATTTTTCGGTGTGTCCTTCTTCGATTACTGACTTTGAAAGTTGTACGACAGTACCCAAGCTAATTTCGTCATCTTCGACCGATGACCCCAAATTTGCAAGGGAATCGGCCTTACTGTTTTGTTCTTGATGTACATGTTGTAGGGTCCATTCTTTAAACCGATGTAGTGTCACATGTAGTTTGCCCGAGTACCTCTGCATTCGATCTTCTCGAACCTCAAAGGTTCTGTTGACTTGGTTCACCACAAGTAGGGAGTCACATATGGCCTCGATGACCTCTGCTCCCAAGCTCTTAGCTAGCTCGAGACCTGCAATAATGGCCTCATACTCGGCCTCATTGTTAGTCAACTTGGAAGTTTTGATATATTGTCTAATTGTATTACCTATGGGAGACTTCAAAATGATGCCTAGCCCGGACCCTTTCACGTTCGAAGCTCCGTCTGTGAAGAGGGTTCACACCCCTGATGATGTACCCGTTTTCAATAACAGTTCCTTTTCGACATCGAGTACGAGGGCTGGCGTAAAGTCGGCCACGAAGTCTGCTAAGATTTGAGACTTGATGGTCATTCTGGGTTGATACTCGATATCATATCCACTGATCTTGATGGCCCATTTGGAAAATCGGCCCGAGAGTTTGGGCGTATGCAAAACATTGTGAAGAGGATAAGTGGTCACCACACAAATCGGGTGACATTGAAAATATGATTTTAATTTCCTAGAGGCGCTTATTAGGGCTAGCGCCAATTTTTCTAAGTGGGGGTACCAGGTCTCAGCCTCACCTAAAGTTCGACTAACATAGTAAGCAGAAAATTGCATACCTTTCTCCTCTCGAACCAGGACCCCACTTACCGCGACTTCCGAGACTGCTAAGTATAAGTAGAGTTACTCGTCCGCTTTTGGAGTATGAAGTAGTGGGTGGCTCGAGAGATACCGCTTTAATTCTTCCAATATTTGTTGGCATTAAGGGGTCCAAGAAAAATTGTTCTTCTTTTTGAGTAGTGAGAAGAACCTGTCTATCTGAAGATCTCGAGATGAATCAGCCTAGGGCGGCTATCCACCTTGTCAATCTTTGTACGACCTAAACAATGTCCACGATTGTGATGTCTTCGATTTCCTTGATTTTATCGGGGTTGATCTCGATCCCCCGATTTGACACCATAAATCCCGAGCCGACCCCGAATGCACATTTCTTCGAGTTGAGCTTCATGTTGTATTTCCTTAGTATTTCTATGGTCTCCTACAAATATGTCAAATGGCCCTCTTCTCTCATGGACTTAACTAGCATATCGTCAATATAAACCTCCATTGATTTACCTATTTGTTCTTCGAACATTCGATTTACTAAGCGTTGATAAATGGCACTAGTATTTTTTAGTCCCAACGATATTACATTATAGCAATAGGTGCCGTACATAGTGATGAACAAAGTCTTTTCCTAATCCTCCAAATTCATTTGTATTTGATTGTAACAGGAGTAGGCATCGAGAAAATTAAGGATCTCATGGCCGGGCATCGCATCGATCATGCAATCGATATTCGTCAGAGGAAAAGAGTCTTTAGGACATGATTTGTTTAAATCTTTATAGTCTACGCACATCCTAAGTTTATTTCCCTTTTTAGGGACTACAACTAAGTTTTCTAACCACTCGAGATATTTTACTTCGTTTAGTTACCTCGTCCTTGATGAATGCATGCTTTACCTCGGACTAGGGCCTCCTCTTTTGTTTCACTAGGCGGAACTTCGGGTTCAAGCTCAGTCGATGTGTAGTGATCTCCGGCGGGACCCCTGTCATATCAAGGTGAGACCAAGAAAAATAATCCATATTATTGATAAGAAATTTAGTGCTTAGAAGTGTATTTTTCTAAAAAATTCTTCTCAAAAAGGTGCTTTTGAGGAAAAGTTACTTTTTCTGCTTCTCCAAAATTGTTTCTGTTTCTACTTAAAAGTATTTTTTTTTTCTTCTAAAAGCTTGGTCAAACGCTTCAACTTTGCAAAAAAATACTTTTTAAAAGAAAAAAAGTGTTTTAGGCCTTAAAGAAGCGTGGCCAAACTGGCTATAATACAGGTTCTTCCTTACTTTTTTATTACGTAATACTTTCGCTGGCGTCGGTTAATGAATGAGTAAACAATTGCTTAATGTACTATATAGAGCGTAAGATAAATTCAATTATAAGCAATTATGCTATTATTCATCATCTTCAAAAAAAAATTAAAGTCATAATACAGTTGTGACTTAGTGACTAGAAGTTTCTTAGTTTTCTTGTGACTTATGACCAGAAGTCAATGTTTTTTTAGCAATGTTAATATTATTCGTTTTCCCATTAACTTTTTTTAATTATTGCATTCGAGTTGTGCAGTTATACTATGTGATTTGTAGTAATTTTATGTTAAAGAATGAGCTCCCATGACTTTAAGATCTGAATCCTCCGCTATATATTTATAAAATTATTAAATTCAATCGAATCTATTATTTATATATGTCATCCGCCTTTGACCTTATTAATTGTTTCTTGTGGTCATTACACAAAGGCGAGGTTTATTCTAGACGATGAAGTGGACCTAGCATATATATTTAGAATCAAACATTCTAAATATTCTAATATCTTTAGAAAATTAAATCAATGGCCTTTCTATTTATTTTGCATATCCCTTGTCCCATTTTTCTAGACACAAATTCAAGTCAACTGTTCTTTTTTTATCTCTTATGGAGATCTCTGTCCATAGCCTCTAAGTACAAATATATCTTTAATGGTAAATTTAGAAACAGACATTTGCACCATTTGTATAAGTTATAACTTCATTCTAAAAAATTTACGACGGCGGTTATTTGATCATTACAAACATTATTTTAGTTACATAAGCATTTCACTGAAAATATTTATGCTAACTTGTATGTTACCTACAAAATAAAACACATGTTAATAACTTTTAAGGTCATGTTTTTCTATTCAAATTATAAGTGGTTATTTTATACCATTTTTTCATTATTTACTTGAGGTAAATAGTTCAAACGAGATTCTGGTCCAGAGTTTGTTCGAGTCATACGACGTGATCGGGCTGTTGTATTCTAAAGGAGACAAGTCAAGAGGATTACTGTTAGACCAGTAAAAACTTTACTGCAGTGGAATTAAATCTCCATAAAGAAACCGAGATATAAGCGTCCCAGCCTAAAGATATTTTATTTTCTTCATTTTATTTTTCAATTGTAATCACATTTTTATCAATATTTACTTTATTGCTTATTTTACTTCACATTTAAAGAGTAAGGTAAAGAACCAAGTTCTTTAGTAATCCATAAACAATGCACTCAATTTAACCGTTACAGATATTAATTCGATTTGTCTGGTTTGAAGTTCATTTTCCGACTTCATGATTGCTGATTGTTCCTCCTAGCCACGTGTCATCTATCGGTCGAGTGGATCACATATCTATGTTAATATTTCACCAATACACATGCACGCCCCCGAGGAGTGCTCATCTTAATGTAAAAGTAAAAAAGAAAACATTTATACCATGATAATAGTTTATACAGATTCGGTGCATGCATTAATGTATGGTAATTTATTTGAGTTTTTCACCAAAATCGTCCCTTTAGTATGGAGATTAGTTTAATTTTGTCCTTCATGTATTATGTTGAGTGCTTATAGTCCTTTAACTATACTAAACTTGTGCAACTTCGGTACAACTAATAGAATACCCTAACGGAGCTTTTAGAATCTTAAACTCACGTGGGACGCAAAATAGATGGCTTCAAAAGTGACAATGACAAGGAATTTTATAATGGCGTCAATTCCTTCTCCCGAAAAAAAATCTAGACATGTATATTTTTAGCAGTTCTTAAAAATTAATAGCAGTTGACAAAATTTATATTATATATATATATATATATATATATATATATATATATATATATATATATATATATATATATATATATATATATATATATATATATATATATATATATATATATATATTTTATACGCTTTTTATCTAGCGAATACAATAAAAAAAAGGCACAACTGATAACAAGATTAAAAGTATAGTTCTATATATAATAATATTTCCTTGGGATACTTTTACACTACAAATATGCATATAAACCTTTCCCATATATCAATTTGAGTTTACGAGTATTAGCTAGACTCCTAATGAGAGCATCCACTTACATTTCAATTTCTCAAAAGTTTTAGCAAAGCTACTATCTTAAGTAGGTATAATTAATTATTCCATGTTTTTATTTCTTGAATGCAAGTAATTATTTAATTTTCATGTACGAATATTACATTAATCGACGGCCACCAATACCATTCTCCCTTTGGCAATTGAAATAAATAGCAGCAACATGCAAACCAAGATTATAGTGCTTTGCAAAGTCTTTTGTGTTGAAATTCTGACGACTTTCTGGAGTATATACAGCCTCCTGACGTGATTGCCACCAAAACTAGTCGATGTATTCCCATTGTTGGACGTGGACACTCATAAGATACCACTTCATTGCCTACCCAAAAAAAAAAATAGGAATTAGTGTCAGATGAATTTTGTCGCTAAACATCACATTAAGATAGATCGATTTAACAAAATGGCTAGCAACAGAACAACAACAAAAATGCACTCAGTGTGATCCCACAAGTGAGATCTTGTAGGCATGTAAAATTTATTGGATTCAAATTCAATAAATTAATATGGATTATATTTTGAAATTCAAGATATATTAGTCCAAATAAATATATGGGCTAATATAATTGAATTAATTGTATAAGTCCAATATAAATGGATTAAATAAATAAGTCTTAATCCATTGGACTAGCCCATTTAATTGGACTAAAGTGATGGGTCCACTCCATTAAGCCCAAAATCTAATTTTCCTAGAGGCCCGGTTTGGTTCCCCGTGTCAAATGACATGGCGCACCAAGTCAAACGGAAGAGCTAATAGGATCATGCCACGTGTCAAAATGACAAGGCATGTCAAGTTACATTAGAAGGCCGACGAAATCGCGCCACGTATGCAAGTGACATGTTCTGACCAATCAAATGCGGCCATGTCACACTTCAATTTGATTGGTCGGAAAGAGTTTGTTCTTATCACAACTCCTCCCTTCCACAACTATAAATAGGGGTCTTCATAACTCAGAAAAGACACAAGAAGTTATAACAAGAAGCAAGAGAGAGCTCGTGGATCAAACGCCACAAATTTCTCTACAAGTTTCAGGCTTCAAGCAACCAAGTTTAAAGCTTCAATAAATCAAGTCCAAGCTCAAGAACGAAGAACAATTCAAGTATTCAAGTTTAAGAACGAAGTCAAATCAAATACAAGGCGTTCAAGATCAAGGCTACTTGTTCGTGATAAAATTCGTGGCAACAATCAAAGTGTTCGCGACGGATAAATCAAATTAAAATTCAAGATCAAGCTCAAAGGCCCTTGAATTTATATTGAAAAGAAGAATCAGAGGATTCATAGAGATTGTACACTCATATTATTTGAAATAAAATACTACGATTGTTTCGATATTTCCCGGTCTTGATTTTATTTTCTCGACGCAATTTATTGTCTACAAATTCTGGCACACCCAGTGAGACAATCTCTACCTCTCATCTCAACTTTTCAATCACCAAAGTTCAAGAACAACAAAATGGCTTCCAAGAAAATCAACTCCAGTTCAACTTCCGCCAAGGCTGCCAATTCCAGGTTCTATGTTGATGTAGAAAATATACTCGAAGTTACCTTTGGAAGCTTTGGACAAGTTACGAGGAGCAAAGCAAGATCGTTAGGACAACAAGCACCCCAAGTGTCGTCCGCATCTGCCCCTGTTTTCGGATCTTCATCCTCAAAAGGATCAAGATCTTCCACAAATGCACCCGAAGGAGGAAGCGATGTTGCTGAAAAGATCAAGAAAACTCTTGCTCTGCTTGACCTCTCCGGATCCAAGCACTCTACTGTGAAGGAAGATGATGATGCTTCAAGTGATGGATCCTCCCTACTTACACCACATAGCGTGAGCCAATCAAGGATCAATCTGTGTGAAAATCCATGTTACTCTCCATCGTCCATGACAAACATGCAAGCCATGGTAACAAACACTTCATCTGTGGAGGAGCAGTTGGAAAACTTGACGGAACCAATCGTTGGCTTGACCAAGTGCATGAAAAATCAAGATGCTAGAATCGACAAGCTAACAGATAGGGTGGGAATCTTGATGGAAGAGGAATCCACCCATGCACCTGGAAAACTCCCAGAAGTCCAAGAGATTGATGCTCCCCCACAACAAGATGCATCCACTAAGGAAATTCCAGTCTCTTCGGAAGGGATGATTCCAATCAACCAACTAAAGGAGTTTATTGAAGGGACTATAAAAAAACAAATATGAAGTTGCTTCCAAGTCCTCCTTTACCTACTCAAAGTCTTACACTTCAAGGATCGATATGTTGAGATGCCTGCTGGCTATCAACCTCCGAAATTTCAACAGTTTGATGGTAAAGGCAATCCAAAGCAACATGTGGCACACTTTGTTGAGACATGCAACAATGCTAGGACTTATGGAGATTACCTTGTCAAGCAGTTTGTCCGCTCATTAAAAGGAAATGCGTTTGATTGGTACACGGAACTTGAGGCTGGATCTATTGAAAGTTGGGATCAACTAGACCAAGAATTCCTCAATCTCTTTTATAGCACGAGACGTACTGTGAGTATGATAGAACTCACAAGTACTCGTCAACGGAAGAGTGAACCAGTTATCGACTTTATCAATCATTGGACGAATGCAAGCCTCAACTGTAAAGACATGCTTAGTGAAGCTTCTGGCATAGAGATGTGCATCCAAGGTATGCATTGGGTATTGTGTTACATCTTGCAAAGTATCAAGCCTAGTACATTTGAAGAACTTGCAACTCGTGCCCATGACATGGAATTGAGCATGGCCTCTACTGGAAATGAAAGGTTGCCCATCTATGAACCTCGCAAAGGGAACGACAAGCAAGAAGTCAGAAAATGGAGCAAGTTTATACCGAGATCTGAAAATAAAGAAGCTATGAATGTCAACACATCACCTGTGAAGTTCACGACAAAGGTGAACAAGAAGCAAAGTATGAAATCCACTTCGTTTCAAGATAAGCCAAGTGGAAAGTTGACTCTAAAAGAAATGCAAGAGAAAGAGTACCCATTTCTGGATTCTGATGTGCCAGCTATTTTTGAAGAACTCCTCGAGTTAAATCTAATTGAGCTTCCAGCGATGAAGCGACCAAATGAAGCTGGGAAAATTGATGACCCAAATTACTGCAAATATCATTGACTTGTGAGCCACCCTCTAGAGAAGTGCTTTGTCTTCAAGGACAAAGTTATGGACTTGGCTCGTGAAAAGAAGACCGTGCTTGAAGATGAGAAAGCAAGCGCAAACCAAGTCTCTATCACATTTGGCTCGTTCAGTCCAAATGAATTATGTAGTTTTAAAGAAAGTAAAGATGAAGAATTACTGGAGAACTACAAAGTTGAAGACGGTCAACTTGAGGATAATGAAGGTTGGACGTTGGTGACTCGTCGTAGGCGCCACAAAATGAGCCCACGAAAAGGATCAATGGAACAACCAACAAGGAAAATAATGGTGAAAAGTCCTAGGAGATGGAATCCAGTTAAGCATGAAAAGAAAGCGAAAATGGAGGTGAATTACCCTCAAAAGCCACGACATCCGATGACCTTGGAGGAGTTTTTACCAAGTTCGTTTCGCACGAAGATTTCCCATGGGAGTATTGATGCCTTTTGTTGCCATACTGACGAAGGGAAAGAAAAGAGTGATGACCTACCATTTGCATCATCTTCGGAAAATCTTATCGACTCCACTCCTCAAGAAGTTAATGCTTGTCACGTTCACAAATGACGATCTTCTGCTAAGTGAAACTCCTCATAACCGCCCATTGTACCAGGTTGGCTATATGCGTGATGAAAGGGTAAATCGAATTTTCGTTGATGGAGGATCCTCAGTGAACATTTTGCCAATTCGCACCATGAAAGAACATGGTATTCCTATGAATGAACTCTCTGAAAGTCGTGTGACGATCCAAGGATTCAACCAAGGGGAAAAAAGAGCCATAGGCGCTATCAGGATGGGAATCACTATCGAAGATATGCAATCAAGTGCATGGCTGCATGTGATCAATGCGAAAACTTCATACAATATTTTGCTTGGAAGGCCTTGGATACATGAGAATAAAGTAGTTCCATCTACCTACCATCAATGTTTAAAATACTACGAGGGTGAAGTCAAGAAGAAGATAGTTGCTGATAATGAGCCATTCACCGAGGCTGAGTCACACTTCGCCGATGCAAAGTTCTAATTGAAAAACAACATTGTAAAGGAGCTAAAATTTGATGACGGCATGAAAAGCAAGAATGACGAGCCCATAACCAAAAGAGCTAAGGTGACTATTGGTAAATCCAAAGTCGTTACTGAGGAGGTACAACCCAATATGAATAAATCTCATAGAGGGGATAGTGCATCTTATGTCAAGAAAGTAAGTCCTAAGCTCCAATATGTCCCTAAAAGGAATAAAGACGAGGGTGAATCATCTAATCTCCAAATCAACACACTAAATGAGTTAAATCTTCCGGTAAAATGAATTGAGGCAGTAAATTCATCCTCAAAGCCGCTTATAGGGTTCGTAGCCCAAAATCGTTTGTAGAATGTGACACTCCCTACAAAGCGAACAGATGAATGTTTTGATCCTAACGCTTACCAGCTTTACGAAAGCTGGATACAATCTCGATGAGCCGTCAAAGTTAGGAAAGCTCCCATCAGAAGCTGCAACGAGGAAACCACATGAAGGTTTGGGATACAAGCAACCGTCACCAGTGTGGATCTCAATAAGAAGGGCGTGTAGCAATTATATCACTGTAGAAGACAAATCTGCCGCTTCTAACAGGCCTTCCGTCTTTGACACACTTGGAAAATCAACTGTGAGAACTTCCGTATTTGAGAGATTGGGTCCATTAAAAAAGGGGAATAAGTTCCAAAAAAATTATCGAAATACAAGAACACCTGCTTCGCCCAAAATTCAGAAGATCTCTAAAGATTTCCAAAGTTTGGTTCCTTCTAGAATGAGGCGACAAACAAAAGTCATGGTTCTTGTGATGAAGTATTGAAAGTGAAGCCATACACTGTGGTCTACACTAAAGAACGTGATGACGACGAAGAAAGTGTGGGTTCTTCGTATCATGTCACTGTACAAGGCGAGAACGGTGTTCCATCTTCAATGGAGGATAATGCAGAATTGGAGGATGTTTCACCATGTTATCACATATCCTTCAATGATGGGGACCCTCGAGAAGACGAAGATGCAAAAGATGATCCGCCGGAACTTGAAGAAGGGGTGAAGGCAACGATTGACGCCTTAAAAGAAGTTAACCTTGGCACTGATGAAGAACCAAGACCCACCTACCTAAGTGCTTTATTAGAAATTGATGAAGAAAGCACTTATATTGAGTTACTCAAGGAGTACAGGGATGTCTTTGCTTTGAGCTACAAAGAGATTCCTGGCTTGGACCCTAAAGTGGCAGTCCATCACCTTGTGGTCAAGAATGGAACTCATCCTGTTAAGCAAGCTCAAAGGCGCTTTAGGACGGACTTGGTTCCCCTGATTGAAACCGAAGTTAATAAACTCATTGAAGCTGGATTTATTCGGGAAGTTAAATACCCAACATGGGTTTCAAGTATTGTACATGTAAGGAAGAAGAATGGCCAGATTCGAGTATGTGTTGACTTCAGAGACCTCAACAATGCGTGTCCCAAAGTTGAGTTCCCGCTTCCTATTCTAGAGCTGATGATCGATACTACAACTGATTACGAGGCAATGTCTTTCATGGACGGTTCGTCGGGCTATAACCAAATTCGCATGGCACAAAAAGATGAAGAGATTACTGCATTCCGTACCCCAAAGGGTATTTATTGCTACAAGGTAATGACTTTTGGCTTGAAGAAAGTTGGTGCTACTTACCAAAGGGCTATGCAGAATATTTTCGACGATCTTCTCCACAAGAATGTCGAATGCTATGTTGACGACTTGGTGGTAAAATCAAGAGAGAAGGGCGACCACTTGAAAGACTTGAGAATGGTATTTGAGTTGCTCCGGAGATATCAACTTAGGATGAATCCATTGAAATGTGCCTTTGGAGTTACTTCTGGAAAGTTCCTTGGTTTCAGTGTCCGACATCGAGGGATCAAAATTGATCAAGCCAAGGTAGATGCAATATTGAAAATGCATGAGCCTCTGGATATTCATCAATTAAAAAGTCTGCAAGGAAAGCTAGCATACCTTAGGAGATTCATCTCAAACCTAGCTGGGAGGTGCCAATAATTCAGTCGCCTCATGAAGAAGGGCGTTCCTTTCAAGTGGTATCAAGATTGTAGCAATGCCTTTGGAAGTATCAAAACATACTTGATGAAGCCGCCAGTTTTGTCAGCCCCTATACTTGGAAAGTCGTTGATACTATACATTTCAGCACAAGAAAGGTCTGTTGGAGCGCTGTTGGCCCAAGAAAATTGTGAGGGGAAAGAAAACTCTCTTTACTACTTAAGCAGGATGATGACACCAAACGAGCTGAATTATTCACCAATCGAAAAGTTGTGTTTGGCTCTAGTCTTTTCAATTCAAAAGTTGAAGCACTACTTTCAAGATTTTGTCGTTCGTTTGGTTTCTAGAGAAAATCCCATCAAGTTCGTGATGTCAAAACCTGTCCTTAGTTATCAACTAGCAAGGTGGTACCTCCAGTTTCAACAATTTGAAATCGTGTACATCCCTCAAAAGGCTATAAAAGGACAAGCGTTGGCGGACTTCTTGGCAGATCACCCTATACCCGATGATTACGAGCTAACTGACGAACTACCTGATGAAGACGCAATGGTCATTGAAGTTTAGCCTCTATGGAAGATGTACTTTGATGGTGCTGTGCATCGTGGGGGAGCTGGTGCTAGCATAGTATTTGTCACTTCCCAAGGTGAAGTCTTGCCCTACTCTGTCAACTTGACACAACTATGTTCAAATAATGTTGCTGAGTATCAAGCATTAATACTTGGGCTTGAAATGACCATTGATATGAAGAATTGCAATTGCAAGTCTTTGGTGACTCCCAGTTAGTGGTCAATCAGCTTTTGGCTAGTTACGAGGTTAGGAAGCCTGAACTATGCTCATATCATGATTACGCTAAAAAGTAATTGGGTGGCTCGGTGATGTGACTATTCAGCATGTGCCAAAGAAATAAAATAAGAAGGCTGATGCTTTAGCTGCCCTAGCTTCATCATTAGCCCTTCCTGATCAAGCGCAAGTTACCGTCTGCCAAAAATGGGTAATACCGCCGCCAAATAAGGCTGAAGGTGAAGAAAATGAACTCAAGCATCTTGTTGTTGTTTCTGAAGTTGAGAAAGAAGAATGGCGACAACTCATTATCGACTACTTGTGCTATGAGATACTTCCTGAAAATCCAAGGAGAAGGACTGAAATCCATCGTCGTCCACCTCGCTTCCTTTACTACAAGGATACTCAATACAGAAGGTCGTTCGATGGAGTGCTCTTGCAATGCTTAGGGGAAAAAGAAGTACTCCAAGCTTTGCAAGAGGCACATTCTGGGGTATGTGGGTCACACCAGTCAGGACCAAAGCTCAACTTCCATATAAAAAGGATGGGATATTATTGGCCAACGATGGTAAAAGATTGCTTGGACTATGCTAGAAGATGCAAGGCTTGTCAATTCCATGCAAATTTTATTCATCAACCTCCTGAAGTGTTCCACCCGACTGTTGCATCCTGGTCGTTTGACGCTTGGGGATTGGATGTTGTTGGACCACTTCCAAAGTCCTCTGGTGGGCACCTATACATCTTGGCTGTAACTGACTACTTCTCAAAATGGGCCGAAGTTGTTGCTCTTAAGGAGGTAAAGAAAGAAAATGTTGCAAGATTCATCCAAGTAAATATAATCGATCGCTTGGGCATTCCTCGTTACATAATAACAGATAATGAAAAGCCATTCAATAATAGGTTGATGAACAAGATTTTTCATCTCTTTGGCTTCAAGCAACGTAACTCTTCAATGTACAATGCTGCCGCCGATGGTATAGCTGAGGCATTCAACAAAACTCTGTGCAACCTGCTGAAGAAAGTCGTCTCCAAATCCAAACGAGATTGGAATGAACGTATGGAAGAAGCTCTATGGGCATATAGGACGACTCACCGCACGCCAACACAAGCAACTCCATATTCACTCATTTATGGAGTCCAAGTCGTCTTGCCACTTGAGCGTCAAATACCTTCATTACGACTGGCTATTCAAGAAATGATCACTGATGAAGAAAATGCTCGACTTCGATTAGCAGAGTTAGAAGCTCTTGATGAGAAGAGGTTGGAAGCTTAACAACGTCTTGAATGCTATCAAGCTCGATTGTCTCATGCCTTTAATAAAAGAGTTCGCTCGAGATCCTTTCAAGTAGGAGATCAAGGCCTTGCCATAAGAAGACCCATTATTACTTCCCATAAACCTGTAGGGAAGTTCACTTCAAAATGGGATGGGCCATATGTCATGCGAGAAGCTTATTCAAGTGGGGCTTACAAGCTGGTTGATGCAGATGGCATGAGAATTGGCCATATCAATAGAATTTATTTTTGAAGAAGTTTATCCTTGAAGTTGCAACTCTCCTTGACGCATGAGCCTAAACTGCATGTTCCTATACTCCTAGCCTGCATGAGTCTTAACTGTGTACGGCCCAAAAAAAAAAGTTCGCTAGGTTGAAAACCTCGAAAGAGATGGCCTAGGAAAAAGTTAGGACATAAAAAAACAAAAAAGAAGAGTCCGCTAGGTTGAAAATCTCTAAAGAGATGGCCTAGGCAAAAGTTAGGACATAAAAAAAATAATTCTACTCATCCTGAACTACGATATGACTTGATCTTCTTCACCAAGGTACGTAGGCAGCTTAGAGTTTCATTCTGAGTTCAGTCGCATAAGTTCAAAAGATACATAATCCCCCAATCGGTGTCCGAATTAAGTACGATGGAATGTAATTCATTCAATCAGTATTTGAAAATCGAGCTGGGATACCATTCTTCTATTAAACTTTGGTTCCCATTTGGTTTAAAGGGGGAAAGTCGCTATGATAAATTGGTGTCTTCAATGAAATGATTAATATTTTTTTGGAGGCTTCCAAGCATTTGCATGAAGTCCAGGGATCCGTTATGCCTTCACATTCGCCAAACCTTCAAGTTATTATGGTCTGCCTTCATGACATTTCGAATTTAGAGAGACTTGGACCCAAGATATTTGGTGAGAATGAAGCTCTTGAATTTTAATTTTTGACAATTAAAAAGTTCTTACAATCTCAAGGCTCCCACACGAAGATACAAATATTTTGGTGAAGTCGCGCTAATTTGAAATTGTCGGCATATCATTAACCAAAGTTGACTTCAAAATATTATCTGAAACTATCCTTAAGGAATTAAGTTTTGAATTTTGGATATGTTATATATTTGAAAGTTAAGTTTCCAATGGATCAAACGGTTCTTGATTCGACATTCCTACATCAAAATATAAATATTTTGGTGAATTTGTGCAAATATGAAATCGTCGACGTGACAGAATTTAATGTTATCTTCAAAATAATATCTGGGACGATTATCAAAGTATTTGATTCTAACTTTATAATATGTATTATATCTTGAAGTCTAGTTTTCAGGAAATCAAATTTTTTGTGATTTAGACATTCCTACATCAAGATACAAATATTTTGGTGAAGTTATGCAAATCTGAAATCGTCAACGTGACAGAATTTAAAGTTAGATTCAAAGAAATATCTGGGATGATTCTCAAAGTGTTTAATTCCAAATTTTGATATATCTTAGATATTGAAGTCTAGGTTTCGGGAAATCAAACGGTTCATAATTTCAACGTTTCTACACAAAAATATAACTTTTTTGGTGAAACTGCACAAATCTGAAATCATCGGCGTGACAGAATTTAAAGTTAACTTCAAACTATTATCAGGGTCGATTCTGAAGGTGTTTGATTCTAAGTTTTGGATATATCTTATAAATTGAAGTCTAATTTGTGAGAAATCAAACGGTCCATTATTTAGACTCTCCCACGACAAGATATAAATCTTTCGTTACAAGCGCGTAAAGCTGAAAATTATGCGACTAAGATAAAAGTCGGACGATGTAAAGCAAAAGAGAAGATGAAATATTTAAGCCCTCGAAGTCTCCAAATTGAAGTCTTCAAGTATGTTGGTCTTCAAGTGGAAGTCCCCAAGTTGAAATCTTCAACTCTGTCGGTCTTCAAGTTGAAGTCTCCAAGTTGAAATCTTCAAGTTTGTCGGTCTTCAAGTTGAAGTCTTCATGTTCGCCACTCTTCAAGTTGAAATATTTAAGCCCTCCAAGTCTCCAAGTTGAAGTCTTCAAGTCCGTCAGTCTTCAAGTTTCATTCTTCAAATTCGCTGATCTTAAAGTTGAATTGTTTAGGCCCTCCAAATCTTCAAGTTGAAGTCTTCATGTTCGCCACTCTTCAAGTTGAAATATTTAAGTCCTCCAAGTCTCCAAGTTCGTCGGCCTTCAAGTTTCAGTCTTCAAATTCGCCGATCTTAAAGTTGAATTGTTTAAGCCCTCCAAATCATTGAGTTGAAGTCTGCAAAGTCCGCCAAATCTTCAAAGTTTTCCAAGTGTTCAAGTCGATGTCGTCTTCGAGTTGAAGCTTTATAATTTTCCAATCTTAAGGTAGACATATGAGTCCCTTTGCACCTTAAGTTGGCCTCTTCGTGAGTTTGTCCTTAAAAAGAAACTATAACTTTCCAATCTTAAGGAGACATATAATTCCCTTTGCACCTTAAGCTGGCCTCTTCATGGGTTTGTCCTTAAAAGGAACTATAACTTTCCAATTTTAAGGTGGACATGTGAGTCCCTTTGCACCTTAAGTTGGCCTCTTCGATAGTCGGGTCATTTTGAGAGTAATCTCTCCAGTAGTCGGGTCATTTTGAGAGTAATCTCTCCAGTAGTCGGACCACATTGAGAGTAATCTCTCCGGTACTCGGGTCATTTTGAGAGTAATCTCTCCGGTAGTCGGGTCACATTGAGAGTAATCTCTCCGGTAGTCGGGCCATTTTGAGAGTAATCTCTCCGGTAGTCGGGCCACATTGAGAGTAATCTCTCCGGTAGTCGGGTCATATTGAGAGTAATCTCTCCGGTAGTCGAGCCACATTGAGAGTAATCTCTCCGGTAGTCGGGTCATTTTGAGAGTAATCTCTCCGGTAGTCGGGCCACATTGAGAGTAATCTCTCCGGTAGTCGGGTCATATTGAGAGTAATCTCTCCGGTAGTCGAGCCACATTGAGAGTAATCTCTCCGGTAGTCGGGTCATTTTGAGAGTAATCTCTCCGGTTGTCGGGTCATTTTGAGAGTAATCTCTCCAGTATTCGGGCAAGGATGAGTACTCATCCCTTCACACCTAAAATTGCATTCGTCATACATGGAGGAATCTACTCTCACTTTCTTGACCTACAAAAAGAAAAGAAAAAAAGAAAACAAAAGAAGAAAAGCACAAGAAAAGAAGAAGAAGAAATTACCTTCACGTCAGCTTCTGAGTCGTCAAAAGTGTACTCAAAGTTGCTTGCAAACGCTAAAAGTGATGCTAATAGAAAGAATAGCATGCAGTTTATATAGAATTCATTGGACGCATGTTTAGTATTTATTTTCGATGTGGGAACAAGCTACTCCCGATATCTAACGGACATGACTTATTGAGGCGACTGCATTAATTAGATATCAACATGGACTCTGTAGTGGTCTCCAAAAAGGAATCGAATATGCATCTCAAAGGGGAATTCGGAGATACAGATTGGTTGGGAATTAAAAGTAGAGCCAAACTACTTGCCAGCTGACTTTATTGCAAATATAACGTGAAACAATAAAAATGCAGATATGAATTAAAGATTAGTATCATTGGAAAAACTTTCATTTGTAGGAAAGCATTAAAGAAAATACTGGAGAAGTCTACTTAGCTCACGTGTACTATTAAAAAATATAGTGCTTTTAGTTTCTTTCATGTGAAAGTGATCATTGAGTGGTGATTTTGAATTTTAAGTTATTTTGAAGATGGCTTGGATTAAGAAACTTCCTACATATTTTGGTAGTAACAGAAATTCTACCAAAAAAATATATTGCAAAGAAAAAAAAATTATATGAATCGAGTTAGCATGACTTTATATAGACAAGCAATTGAAGTCAAAACTGGACCGGCTAATTTGGAAAAGGGTGGTACATTATTAGGTTTCAAAAACGTGCTAATCTCATCATATTACTTCAAGTATAGTCCCTAGAGTTCACACTATGAGAAGTTTTGGTGTAAGGGGCATTTGTAGGCATGTAAAATTTATTGGATTCAAATTCAATAAATTAATTTGGATTATATTTTAAAGTTCAAGATATATTGGTCCAAATAAATATATGGGCTAATATAGTTGAATTAATTGTATAAGTCAAATATAAATGGATTAAATAAATAAGTCTTAATCTATTGGGCTAACCCATTTAATTAGGTTAAAGTGATGAGCCCACTCCATTAAGCCCAAAATCTAATTTTCCTAGAGGCCCGGTTTGGTGCCACGTGTGAAATGACGTGGCGCGCCAAGTCAAACGGAAGAGATAATAGGATCATGCCACGTGTCAAAGTGACAAGGCATGTCAAGTCATATTAGAAGACCAATGAAATCACGCCACGTATGCAAGTGACATGTTCTGACCAATCAGGCCTCAAGCAACCAAGTTTCAAGCTTCAAGAAATTAAGTTCAAGCTCAAGAACGAAGCTTAATCCTGTGGTTGCTGGAATATCAGTGACCAACCTAACAAGGTTAATTAATCTGAGAGAATGTTTGAGAAATTGTATGAATTGAATAAATTTGATACTAATACTCAATTCATGAATATGTCATATGTGTTAAATTTACTCAATATTTACGAAATTAAAGGTAATAAAAAGGTTCAAACTACTTGGATGGTGGCAAGGAACACATCATCAATTTTGGGATTGTTACACAAATAGCCTCAATGTTTACTTTTTCTAGTCGATATACATTGATTATATACAATTATACCTATTTTATACATAAATTATACATATATTATGCATTGTATAGCCGCTCTCAAAATAATATGTAAAAATATATATTTTTTTGTATATATATTCATTATGTACGTTATATACAAAAATTATACAAATTTCATATACTTTTTCGGCTACAGAATATAAATACATTCTGGTGCGGGCTAAAAGTGAAAAAAGCCCAAACTTATTCTCACGCATAATTCATAGTAAATCAATAGGTGTTTGACATTGTATTTACACATAAACCTCTATCATATATATATATCTATTCCCTTGTACTATAATTTTGTATATGGAAGAAAGCCAATTATACCCTTGTACTATCAAAAAATGTTTAAATATACCTATCGTTATATTTTGAGCCCAAATGCTTAATCAATTGCATAGACCTATGTCACCAATTTTTAGAATTGATGCGTATATTCGCAGATCAATCAAAATTGACATCCATCACAACAACATTTTGGAGAAAGGAGGAAATCCAAGAATTTAATCAACTTTACTAGCATAGCTAGAATATTTTTATCTATTATCGGGGGCAGATACAACTTTGTAGTAGCGAATTCCTCTGAATTTAGTGTTTTCGGCGCGAAATATAAATTTATGTATAGAAATTCATTAAATTGCAATAAATGGATATGAACCCGTAATGTTAAAAATATAATGGATTCAATTCTAATAACTTAAAGGTTGAATCCGCAAAGTTTAAATTATGAATCTATCGATGTCTGTTTTACCTGGCAGAATGGAATAAAGCCACTAAACTAATCTGATAGCTAAATTAAACACCCTATAAAATTCTAGGTAAAGAATGGAAAAAAAAACTAACCAGTGTAAATACTCCTTCTGGTATGGGTTGCTCGGACTTGGAGCGTCAGGATCAACCATAACCTTCACAAACAAGACGAGAAAATTTATTAAGGTGCTTTGATATGATTCTTTAAACAAGCTGGTTTTGGCTTCTTTTTTAGCATCTCCCAAGAGAATATTGTTCTGAGTGAGGGTAATGTTTGCTATCGCCGGAGTAAGTGCCCTTATCACCTCCTACGAGTCGTCTGGCGCAAAAGCATTAGTGGGAAGATCTTTTATTCGATCTGCTATTCAATCAAAAATATTTTCACAAGAAAACTATTTTTGGATGTTTGGTAAGTAAAGTATTTTTTACAAGGTAAAATCATTTTCCATCAAAGTGGAAAATGACTCCGCTTGTTTACAGGGACAGAAGTTTTTCCAGACACAATTTATATACAGTCAGACCTATTTATAATAGCATCTTTATATAACAACTTTATTATAAAACTCAAAAAAAAATTTGATTTGATTTTTATGTTATGTTATGTTATAATATATGTCCTCTATAACAACACTGCACTATAGCAGCCAAAAAATATCAGAATAAATGAGGTTGTTATAGAGAGGTTTGACTGTATATAAACACACTAGAAATTTCTTTTAAAAAGGACAGCCCGGTGTACTAAGCGTATAGAGGGAGTTCAGAGAAGGGCCGGACTACAAGAAAAGATATTATTCACTCACTAGCCGAATTCCCTGAAAAATATTTCTAGGAAAATATTTAAATTTAACCCAAATATTTTTCATGAGAAACAACTCCATCGTATCAAGACACAATATTGCTCTTTTTAACTTGTTATGCTTTTAAATGAAATGGTCACAATAAGATATATATGCAGTATAAGTTATGGAATCATCCAAACTCAGTAAATTTAACTTAAGCCTTGTATATGTGTTTCAAAAGCTAGAGTAATAAATATGTATAAAGAACCTAGTAAATCAAATGGTAAGTGGCTGACTCAGCGATATCACGAGCCCATAAAATTAAAATTCTAAATTCCTATCTTGACATACATACTTCAACTTAATATCCTTAAACTTTTAGACAAATGGTAACACAATATAAACAACGGTACTGAAATACGTGGAAAAAATGAACAATGAAAAGAATGACACTTGTAATGCATGTCAAAGCTATAGTCAGTACAATAAAGCAAGAAATTATATAAGGAATACAAAGTGTAAAAAGTGGGAAGATCATCCCCTCCAACTTCAACCCTAGGTTGATTGGTAACATGAGAAGGCCTCAAATTACAGCCATTTTTAACCTCTCTAGTGTTGTAAACCACTCTTAGGCCAATAGACTTAGTAAATGGATCCAAAACATCTCCTATCACTCTATCAAGTGACAATATGTCTCTTCCTCTGCATGATCACTACAAGAAAAATTCAAATTACCGATCAATTTTACAACAACAACAAAAACTCCAATACATTTCTACAAGGGAAGTCTGGGGAGGGTGAGATGTATGTAGCTTTACCCTACCCTAGAAGGCAAAGAGGTTGTTTCCAAAAGTCCTTTGGATAAAGAAAATATTACAAAAAACAATAACAACAAGTACGAACAAGAATAATGTAAAAAGAGAACCGAAACCAAGATAGTAATACCAGCAAATTTTACCAACCACCCAAATTCGTTAGCTGGTTGTTTGGCTCAATGATCACGAGCACGCTGGTATTTATATGAGTTAGTATGCTAGTGCATTGGTATTCGCTTGCTTTTTGCCTTTTGTTCCATCCCAAGAATCTTAAACCTCATTCTTTTGTTTTTCTCTCCTTTTCTCCCACTTGAACACCTTTGCTTATGGTATTTCCATCCACTAGCAAATTCAAAGCACAAACAAGAATCTTACCATTATAAAGATAGTAACATAATTTGTACATCGCTAACTCATGTTTCAACCGCGAGTTTGAGTTTGGGCTAAAGCCAGTTGCAGGCGCACATTGATCACTAAGAAAATTTCTTTACTTGCAGTTGCCTTCGAGTTTATCAATCCATCCCTCGATCTTCTCTTGACAATTTAGTGATTCTACCTCAACTCCAAGCTACTCCCATGGAGAAAATAAGCTTGTGCATAGACGAGACCCAAAGTGTTCGAGCAGAGAGAGAAAGAACTGACAGAACTTTCCAGAAACTGAAAAGTATTTTCTTATTGCTTTTAGTGAGATTACAGGGTATATATGTACAGATAATTACAGCTGTCACCTAACTGTCATGCACAGTAGGATTAACTAACTCCTAACCAATTACTAACCTCTACAGTTAATTTCTCTAACCACAGTTAAGTCTTAACCATTAATTGTTCCAAAACTCCCCCTCAAGCTGGAGGGTGAAAAACATTAATCACTCCCAGCTTGCTAAGTAAGAAACAATGATGCACTTTCCCTAAACCTTTTGTGAGTAAATAAGCTTGTTGATCTTTGGACCCGATATGATGTACTGTTATCTTCCTTTCCTTGATCTTACCTCACACAAAATGGCAGTCGATCTCTATATGTTTTGTCCTCTCGTGGAATATAGGATTGGTTGCAATCTGCAATGTCCTTGCTATCACAGAATAAATCTACAGGTTCTTCAATGGACACCTTTAACTCCGAGAGTAATCCTAACAACCAAGTTATTTCTGCTGTACCTCCTGCCAAACTCCTGTATTCTGCTTCTGTAGAACTTCTTGAAACTTTCTGTTGTTTCTTTGATTTCCAGGATATTAGAGACTCCCCAAACTTCACTAAGAACCCGGTCAGTGATCTTCTTGTATTGGGACATGCTGCCAATCAGCATCACAATAGAAAGTTAGGGTATTTGACTTCACACAACTCATAAGAATCCCCATTCCTGGGTCCTTTTTGATGTACTTTACTACTCTAACTTCAGCATCCCAATGAGATCTTTTGGGTTCTTGCATAAATTGACTTAGAGTTTGTACAATGTAGCTAATATCTAGTCTGGTTATTGTTAAGTAAAGAAGTATCCCAATGATTCTTTGATATACTGATGCATCAGGCAATGCCTCATCTCCTGTTGTACCAGTATGTTGATCATACTCGTGTGAAGTAAATTTCTGATTCAAATCTTGTCATGACCCGGATTTTCCACCTTCGGGACCGTGATGGCGCCTAACATTGAACCCGCTAGGCAAGTCAACATTTCTGATTAACTACCTTGTTTCTCTATCTTTAACAGTTTTACCAGATTTTATAATAAAACCACATAATATAAAATACGATATGCTATGATTTAACAACTTGATATGATACTAATACGAAATCCAGAACCAAAGTACTCCCAGAACAGGTATCATAATCTCACGGACTGTATATGAATACTACAAATAGAAGTCTAAACAAATTACAAATACACATCTGTCTCAGAAGTAAATAAGAACAGAATAGAAATGAAATAGGAGGGGACACCAAGGCCTGCGGACGTCTACAGAACTACCTCGGAATCTCTGCTGGACTAAAGGCAGCAACCCTGATCTAAGGTCCGAAGAGTCCAGTACCGGAATTTGCACAAAAGTGCAGAGTGTAGCATCAGTACAACCGACCCCATGTACTGAGTAAGTTCCTAGACTAACCTTAGCAAAGTAGTGACGAGGCTAGGACACGACAACCAAAATCAACCTGTGTAGTTTAACAGTATACGGAGAAAATAATAACAACGAGAAATAAGCAGTTGAGCATAAAGGAAAGGGAACATGCTGAGGGGAGGAAATATCAAATAATGGAAATAACGAGATAAAGCACAAATTAGGTATCAATTTATGCAACAGAAATAGTAATACAAAAACAAGTGCACGACATCACCCTTCGTGTTTTTACTCTCATCCTCACCATCAGAATCAATATATTCAGCACGGCATCACCCTTCGTGCTTTTATCTCACATAATCATGGCGCGACATTATCATTTGTGCATTATCACTCATATCATGGCTCGACATCACCCTTCCTTGGCCTCTAGCACGACCTTGGCCTCGTCCCAGGCCCCTCGTAGGAGCAGCAACTGGAGAGTCGGGCTGATGATCAGTGGATGAAGAAGCACGTGTTCTCTCCATCTCCAAGAGAATAGAGTATAAATTCAGTTACTTTTGAGACATCAAATCGCACGACAGAGAAGAATAAATGTGAAGTCATTCCTAAACTCTGTAGCCTCTGGGGGATAAGCACAGACGTCTCCATACCGATCCCTCAAACTCTACTAAGCATGTCCGTGAATTGTGAGACCTAATTAACCTAGTGCTCTGATACCAACTTGTCACGACCCTGATTTCCCACCCTCAGGACCGTGATGGCGCCTAACATTGAACCCGCTAGGCAAGCCAACATTTCTAATTTACTACCTTATTTCTCTATCTTTAACAGTTTTACCAGATTTTATGAATAAACCACAGAATATAAAATACGATATGATATGATTTAACAGCTTGATATGAGGCTAATAAAAAATCCAGAACCAAAGTACTCCCAGAACAGGTGTCACAATCTCACGGACTGTCTATGAATACTACAAATAGAAGTCTGAACAAAATAAAAATACACATCTGTCTCAGAAGTAAATAAGAATAGAATAGAAATGAAATAGGAGAGGACACCAAGGCCTGCGGACGTCTGCAGAACTACCTCGGAATCTCCACTAGACTGCAGGCAGCAACCCTGATCTAAGGTCCGAAGAGTCTAGTACCAAAATCTGCACAAAAGTGCAGAGTGTAGCATCAGTACAACCGACCCCATGTACTGAGTAAGTGCCGAGCCTAACCTCGGCGAAGTAGTGACGAGGCTAGGAAACGACAACAAAAATCAACCTGTGCAATTTAACAGTATACGGAGAAAATAATAACAACGAGAAATAAGCAGCTGAGCATAAAGGAAAGGGGACCATGCTGAGAGGAGGAAATATCAAATAATGAAAATAACGAGATAAAGCACAAATTAGGTATCAATTAAAGCAACATAAATAGTAATACAAAAACAAGTGCACGACATCACCCTTCGAGCTTTTACTCTCGTCCTTACCATCAGAACCAATATATTCAGCACGACATCACCCTTCGTGCTTTTACCTCACATAATCATGGCACGACATTATCCTTTGTGCATTATCACTCATATCATGGCACGACATCACCCTTGGCGCTTTTACAATCATATTACGTCATCACCCTTCGTGCATTAACATTCACTCAAAATCTCACGCACGACATCACCCTTCGTGCTTTCACACTCTTCCTCACCCAAAAACATCAAATGACAGCAATCCAACAAGGAAAATAATGGAGTAAACAAAAATTAAACCATAACGTCCCGGCAAGGGAGGCAACAGTGGAATCAATACCATCCCGGCAAGGGAAACAACTATAACCAATCTCACTTAGTACATAACTTCACATAGAAATCTTCAACTGAAACCAATACTCAACATTGTTCAATATCCAGGAATTTACACCAACATGAATAGCTATAAAGTTAAACTCAAGTATTGCTTAACGAAAAACCACCTAAATTACAATATTTGACTCACGGGCATGCTTGACACCAACGTATAGGTACTCGTCATCTCACCTATACGTTGAACATGATAGTTACACATAGAAAATAGGACACAACACCTATTCCCTCAAGTTAAGGTTAAGCTAAACACTTACCTCGAATTCCTTGACCAACTCAAGCCTCAATTACCGCTTTCCCTTTAGAATTCGCCTCCAATTCAATTGTATCTAGACATAATTAGCTTAAATAATATCAATAAATGCTAAATAATTCAACCCCAATGCTTGATTATGATTTTTCTATCATTCTTCCTAAAAAGTCAAAAATCGACCCCGGGCCTGCTTGGTCAACTCGAGGTTCGGACCAAAACCCGATCACCCATTAACCCTTGAGCCCGAATATGTAATTAGTTTCGAAATTCGACCCCAAAACAAGGTCTAAATTCCAATTATTCAAAAAGCCCTAACTCTACCCAAATCCTGAATTTTCTACCATTAAAACCCTAAAATTCTTGATAAAAGTTGATGAAAATCATTAGAAAGTTGAAGGAAATTAGTTAGTGGACACTTACCTATGATTTGGGAAGAAAACCTCATGAGAAAGTCGCCCTTGGTCTTCTATTTTTGTGAGTAAGTGAAAATGAAATCGGATGAAGCTCTAACTTAAACACACTGCCCGACCCTCGCACCTGCGGTGGTTGGGTCGCACCTGCGCTTGCGCAGGTACGGAAAAAGAGTCTCACCTGCGGGAATGGACAAAGCCACTGAGGGCCCCACCTGTGGAAGTTTACCTGCTTCTGCGGAAATCCTGCCGCACTTTCAAAAATGGGGCAGGCTGGGCTGGATCGCACCTGCGGCTGAAGGTCCACACCTGCAGTCTCGCACCTGCCGCCCTAGACTCGCAGGTGTGGGCACACCAGAACTGGTGTCCCAGTAGTGATTTTCCAATTCTAAACACCCCAGAACCTACTCGAAACTCACCCGAGTCCTCGGGGCTCCAAACCAAACATGCACACAACCTTAACAACATCCTACGGACTTACTCGTGCGATGAAATCGCCAAAATAACATCTTAAACAATGAATTTAGCACGAAATTCAAAGAAAACTCTCAAAACTTTCAAAGTATCAAATTTCACAACTACAGGTCCGAATCACATCAAATGACCTTCGTTTCTTACCAAATTTTACAGGCATCACTAAAATACTATATTAAACCTGTACCAGGCTGCAGAACCAAAATACGGGCCCGATACCATCAATTTCAAATATAATCAAATTTCCAAAGACTCTTATAATTTAAGTAAAATAATTTCTTTCAAAAATTTATTTCTCGGGCTCGGGACCTCGGAATTCAATTCTGGGCACACGCCCAAGTTCCATATTTTCCTATGGACCCTACGGAACCGTCAAATCACGGGCCCGGGTCTGTTTACCCAAAATGTTGACCGAAGTCAACTTAAATTCAATATTAAACACAAAATTAGTATTTTTCTCAGTTTTTCACATAAAATCTTCACGGATATACGTCCGGGCTGCGCACACAAAATGAAGTGAGATGAAAGGAGGTTTTCAAGGCCTTGGAACACAGTTTTGACTTATAAAATGAGAGATGAGGTCATCACAAATCTGATGGTGTTGATGTTGGCTTAGTTCCTCCTAATCCCATGTCTAACACTAATTGCAACGCATACTTCCTTTGATTCAATAAAATTCCCTTACTTGATCTCATGATCTCTATTCCCAGAAAATACCTCAATTCTCCAAGATCTTTCACTTTGAATTTATGATGTAATACATCATTTGTCTCCTGTATGAGGCCTTCATCATTCACTATAATTAACAAGTCATCCACATATATCAATATTGCCACAAAGCTATCTCCTCTACTCTTAGTAAACATGGAGTAGTCATACAGACTTTGCTTGTAGTCTGATTCTATCAAAACCTCAGTAAGTTTTATATTCCATTGTCTTGAGGCTTGTTTAAGACCATACAATGATTTCTCCAATCTACAAACCTTTGACTCCCCTGGTATTCTGAATCCCTGAGGAAGCTCCACTTACACTTCTTCATATAGATCTCCTTGCAAGAACGCATTATAGACATCCATTTGGTACAAATTCCTACCCCTTGATGCTGCCAATGCAATCAGTATTCTCACTGTCACCATTTTAGCAACTGGTGAAAAAGTCTCATGGTAATCCAATCCTTCCTTTTGGCTATATCTTTTTGCAACCACTCTAGTCGTGTATCTTTCTACATCTCCATTTGACTTGTATTTTATCTTGTAGACCCATTTAGATCCAATTGCATTCTTGCCTTTTGGTAGGTCTACTATCTACCAGGTATTATTGTCTTCTAATGCCTCAATTTCCAGTTTCATTGCATCAATCCAATTGTCGTCCTGAGATGCTTCCTTGAAGCTTTGAGGTTCTGTGAGAACTGATTGTTTGGCCAAGTAACTCTTATACTTTTCTGACACATGGTCATAACAGATGCAGTCTGCTAGAGTGTGTAGTGTTTCTCCATTTGCCTTCTTACTAGTCACAAAATCTTGAAGGCATAGTGGTGCTTTAGTAGTTCTTCCCAATTTTCTCAAGGTTTGTGTTGTATGGCCAGCCTCCATAATGTCTTCAGTAATATTTGTAGATGTGCCTGTAAGTGTAGGATCAGGTACAACTTCATTTGCAGTTGCTACATGAATGCCTCAGCTGGTTCAGCAGCATCACCTACTGATTCATCATGAATGGCATCAGCTTCACCATCAGCAGCTTCACTATCAGCAGCTTCACCATCAACAGATTTCTCAGAGTTTTCATGAGTGTCCTCATATACTTCATAGTCCACTGCTTCATGATCTTGCAATCTCCTCCTGTCATGAGCTGTGGAGAGTTGACCAATGGATGGGGGACATGAGAACTTGGAAACTTGTTGAAAAGGAAATAAATGCTCCTTGAATACCACATCTCGACTAGCAAACAATTCCTTAGTCTCAAGGTCTAACAACCTGTAGCTCTTTTGTGTGGCTGAATAACCTAAAAGTACAGTAGCATTGGATCTAGCTGTAAACTTGTCTCCTTTGGGAATATTCACAGCATAACATAGACATCCAAACACCCTCAGATGTGCCAGCACAGGTGCCCTGGCATATAAAAGCTCAAAAGGACTTTTGCCACCTAAAACATCAGTTGGCAATCTGTTGATGATATACACGACTGTATCTATACATTCTCCCCAGAATTTGGTTGGAATGGTACCTTGAAATTTCAGAGCCCTTGTTACATCAAGAATATGCCTATGTTTGCTCTCCAAAACTCCATTTCGTTGTGGAGTGTAGACACAACTACTCTGATGTATTATGCTATATGATTCCAGCAGACTAGTACATGAATGATTAAAAAATTCAGTACCATTGTCTATACGAATGACTTTTGTAATTGCATTAAATTGAGTTCTTATTATAGCAAGAAATACTTCCAGTACAACACATACATCACTCTTAAACTGCAGCAAATATGTCCAAGTGAATGACATGTCATCAACTATTGTCAAAAAGAACTGCTTCTTATCATGAGTAGGAAGTTTGTAGGGACCCCAGACATCCATGTGTAGAAGTTCTAATACAGACTGACTTCTGGATTGACTATTAGGGAAAGATAATCTGCTTTGTTTTGCCAGAGGGCAAATAGAACAATCATTGTGTACTTTTACATTACTCAACCTATTTTGTAAAGATGTAATATTCTTCATGGTTCTTATTGAAGCATGCCCAAGCCTCATATGTCATAACATGTTGTCCTCCTTTTGTTGTGACACAACTGCATTCACCATTGACAATTGCAGCTTCTTATTTAGATCCCTTTTGACTATGTACAATCCTCCATTTTCTCTACCAATCCCCCCTCACCCTGCCACTGTAAAGGTACTGAAATATACAAAAATCAGGAAGGAAGTTGACAGAGCAAGAGAGCTCCTCTGTCAGTTTTGAAACTGATAACAGATTGAACTTGAAGTCTGGAATGAAAAGTACATTGTGTACTCTCATATTATCTAGGAACTCTGCTATTCTTTTATGCGTTATTGTTGACTTTCCTCCATTAGGTAGGTTAACATGTTCTTTATTACATGATCTCAACTTAGTTTTACTTTGTAATGTATCTAGGTTAGCAGTGATGTGATGTGAATCCCCTGAGTCTATTATCCATTCCTCACAATCTAAGTCTGCCATAAAGGAGGATGTTATATCTACCATGTTCACCTGTGGCTCTATATTTCCTTTGTTCAACATAGTGAGAATTTTTTCATATTGCGCCTTTGTGAAGAAAGGTTTGTCACCTATGTCCCCTAGGCTTGATTCATCATCCACTGACAGAGTCCTTTTGTTCAAATCAGAGTTGTTACCAATCACATTGTTGGCTAGAAATTTCTTCCTTCCTTGAAGTCTCGTGGATAACCAACTAGTTTGTAACAATTCTCTTTCAAGTGACCTTTCATTTTGCAGTATTCACATTACATGTAAGTTTTCTTTCCTTTGTATGGTTGTCCTCGTCCGACTTGCATTGTCATTTGATCTGCCTTTCCTGTTGAATTAGAGATGGACCTCTGACTTTCATCTTCGATTATCATCGCGTAGGCTTGATTCAAGGTAGGTTACACAGTCTTCATTAAGATTTTCCTCCTCGATGGCTCATAAGACTCATTCAGTCCACTTAAAAATTGAAGTAGCCTCTGTCTATGCAGATGCTCTATGTATCCTTCGATTTTGGACAATCACATCCTGGTGAAGGTACCATGGCATCATACTCCGCCCAGAGCTCCTTCAACCTTGTGAAATAAGATGAAACAGATTATGTTCCTTGAGAAATGATTGCAATTTATCGATGCAACTGATATATCCTTACTCTTTTCACTTTGTCAAACCTTTCACGCAAATCCTCCCAAACTAGATGCGCATTTGATGCATAAACGATTCCGCTAAGGAGATCCGGTGACACTGTGTTCATCAACCAGGAGAGCACAATTGCATTGCATGTCTCCCAATCTTCATGGAGTTCTGCTAGAAACGACTCCTTCTTGCAAGTGCCAGCCACGAACCCTAATTTCCGCTTAGCTTGTAACGCAATCCGTATTGATCGACGCCATAATCCATAACTCTCAAATCCAGATAGTTTTACTGGAATTAAAATTGAGCTAGGAGTATCGGAAGGATGCATAAAAAGTGTATGAGAATGATCGATTGTTTCAGCCGCCATTGTTGAGCTTCAATTGAGTTTCGAAGAAGAAGAAATTGAGGTAGAGTTCTAAGATTTAGCGAAAATTTCCAGTCTCAAATGCTCTGATACTATGTGAATTTAGTGGTTCTACCTCAGCTCCAAGCTACTCCCACGGAGGAAATCAGCTTGTGCAGAGACGAGACCTAAAGTGTTCGAGCAGAGAGAGAGAGATAGAGAACTGACAGAACTTTCCAGAAAATGAAAAGTATTTTCTTATTGATTTAAGTGAGATTACATGGTATATATGTACAGATAGTTACAGCTGTCACCTAACTGTCACGCATAGTAGAATTAACTAACTCCTAACCACTTACTAGCCTCTACAGTTAATTTCTCTAGCCACAATTAAGTCTTAACCATTAATTGTTCCAACATCTCTCCTTTGTCCGATGAAACTTTACATGCGTGGATTCAAGATTATTTAAATTTGACGAATTCATTCTTTAAGGCTCTTAACACTAAATTTGTTTTATGTTTGGAAATTATGAGTATTCTTAATTTAATAATTCTTGGATTTATAAGTTTTCAAGGAAAACGCCTATACAAGAGAAATATTCCTCCGTGGGCACTACTGCTGAGGTATTTGGTGTCTCTTTTCATTCTCAATATCTTCTTTCTTTCAGATGAGACTGAACTTTGGATATTCAATACATTCCTACTGGTTGATTCATCTTGGCAAAAAAATTAGAAGAGTATTTGCTTATAATCTTTTCTGGTGAAATGCTGCTCTTCATTGTTTTTCAGCATTTGTCTTTCCCTCACCCTTTCCACTCTCAAAGTTGAGAGTTCGGCAACAAGATACTTGGCAAAAAGAGCACCACGACTTTTCAGAAGCTGTAAATAAATTAGTGAATGTGTAAACAACTCGTGATACTAGCAGCAAACGACCTTTCATCCCAGTTCAGAAGCTATAAACAAATCACAAGGCTTAGGGCGGGGCGGGTTATTTGGTTCGGTCGGGTTGTTTGAAATGAAAGGTGGTCTTTTACATTCAATGAGATCGTGTCACATATGATTTTTAAGTTTTGAAGAGGGATTTAACCTCCGGGGGTTAATTATAATCCCAAAGTACAATGATAAAGTTATTTTTAAAGATAAATATGGCCCTTATCCGTTCTTTATTTGAATTTTCCTTTTAGTTTGTTGACTTTTCTTTTTTACTTGGTTTCAACTAGAGATTCTTACTTATTCTCGCGCACTTTTCTTTTTTCTTTTCTTATCTAATAGACTAATAGAGTGTTTAGCCAAACGTCTAAAATCATCTTATTTTGAGAACTGTTTTTTCTAAAAAAATGTTTTTCTCAAGTAACTTGGTGAGAAGCAGTTTGTGTTTGACTAATTAATTTAAGAAGTACTTATGTGGAGCAATTGGTGTTTGGCAAAGCTTTTTAAAAAGTGCTTAGAAGTGTATTTTTCTCAAAAATTCTTCTCAAAAAGTGCTTTTGAGGAGAAGTTACTTTTTCTGCTTCTCCAAAATTATTTCTGCTTCTACTTAAAAGTATTTTTTTTTCTTCTAAAAGCTTGGTCAAACGCTTCAACTTTACAAAATAAATACTTTTTAAAAGAAAAAAAAGTATTGTAGGTCTTGGAGAAGCTTGGCCAAACTGGCTATAATACATGTTCTTTCTTACTTTTTTATTACGTAATACTTTCGTTGGCGTCGGTTAATGAATGAGTAAACAATTGTTTAATGTACTATATACAGGGTAAGATAAATTCAATTATAAGCAATTATGCTATTATTCATCATCTTCAAAAAAAATTAAAAGTCATAATACCGTTGTGACTTACTGACTAGAAGTCTCTTAGTTTTCTTGTGACTTATGACCAGAAGTCAATGTTTTTTAGCAATGTTAATATTATTCGTAGTTTTCTTCGAGTTGTGCAGTTATACTATGTGATTTATAGTAACTTTATGTTAAAATAAGTGAGCACCCACGACCTTAAAATTTGAGTTCTCTACTATATATATTTATATACTGTGTCAAAAATATTAAGTAATGCATAGAGGCAGTGGCGGAGCCAGAATTTTCATCAAGGTGTGTCAAAATATAAAAAATTAGATACATCGAAATGTCAAGGGGAATCAACATATAGTAAATATACATAAAATAAAAAAATTTATCTAACAATATAGTGTAATTTTTCGACGCGACATCCCTTGGTTCAATATGGCTTCGCCACGGCATAAAGGGCATTAAACAATAGCAGAGGTTTATTCTAGACGATGAAGTGGACCTAGCATATATTCTTAGAATCAAATATTCTAATATCTTTAGAAAATTAAGTCAATGGCCTTTCTATTTATTTTGCATATCCCTGGTCCCATTTTTCTGGACACAAATTCAAGTCACTCATGATCAAGTTACAACCTAAGATCTATGACCATATTATGTTGTTCTATTTCTTTTTATCTCTTATGGAGATCTCTGTCCATAGCCTCTCCTCCCGGACCCAATTGTCAATAGTGTTCTTTAGCGGAAGGTATGTCTCGGCTAATAATTTTGTTTCAAATAAAAGTATCTGTTCTTTCGGCATCTCTTTCGCTTGTCCAGTAACCTCTTCTTTCTCAAAAAGAAAAAGTGGGAATCCGGTCTTGAAAGTACACATATATCTTTAATGGTAAATTTATAAACAACAATTTGCACCATTTGTATAAGTTATAACTTCATTCTAAAAACTTTACAAGTTACGGCGGTTATCTGATCATTACAAATATTATTTTGTTACATAAGCATTTCACTGAAAATATGTCATGACCCAATTTTCCTCCGTTGAGTATCGTGATGGCATCTAGTCTTAGGAACTAGGTAAGTCTAGCAGTTACTAAATAATAACAATAATAAAAGGAAAATTAACAGTGTTGATATAGAATCTCAACAAATTGTACAAACTTTTCCAAAATCGGTAGTACAAGTCATAAGCTCTACGTATTTTCTACAATTTCTAAGTACAACGGTTTGGAAATAGATACAACAGTGCATGAATAATAAATACAAAGAAGGTGACTCCGACGCATGTGAACGCAGCAGCAGGTTACCTTGAGTCTCCTCGGCAATCATCCACACAGCTACTACAATATATACCTGGATTTGCACATAAAAATGTGCAGAAGTGTAGTATGAGCACACCACAGTGGTGCTCAGTAAGTATCAAGACTAACCTCGGTGGAGTAGTGACGAGGACTAGTCAAGACACCACTGGTCTACAAAATAAATCATATGTATATAAAAATGACCGAACGTTACATCCATCTAAAACTTCACGGAATAATTCGCAACAATGACAATATAAAGTGGAAGGAAATTACAGAAATCAATCATGAAATAGCACAAAAATACACATAGAGATGGACAGCAAAACAAGCCGAATCGAAAGGAAACACAATAAAATAGAGAACCCCAATAACTCAACTCCACGTCGATTTGTTCACATCGGGCCTTAGCCATTAAAATTCATAACTGATAATAATCTTTAAACAATAGTTCATATGAAAAACTTTTACAAATAAAATCATTTTTAGTATGGAAGAGTTTCCTTTGAAAACATATTTTCTCCAAAAGTAGATATAAGTATATTTAACAGAGAGAATTACGTAAAACATAGTTGCGTTCAAAATACGGAACTTCCCAAATATGCTTTCCCAAGAAATGACTTCCAAATATCATTTTAGGTAAGGCTAGTGCTTTTCAAATATACTTTCAATGTAAAAGTGATTCAAGTATAATCATTTCAAACTCATTGTTTTTTCAATAATACTTTTCAATAACATCTCTAGACCAAAATCTCCTCAAAATTTATCCATCGGAACTCAGTCCGTAACTCATAAATTTTCATGCAGTACAGGAGGAATATCAAATATTGTCAATAAATGCAATAAGAGATCAGTAGGAATATCCAAATTTAGAACAACGTATGATAATGCAAAGACAAGTGCACGACATCACCCTTCGTGCTTTTACTCTCATCCTCACCAAAACAAGTGCACGGCATCACCCTTCGTGCTTTACTCTCATCCTCACCAAAACAAGTGCACGACATCACCCTTCGTGCTTTACTCTCATAACATGACACGGCATTATCCTTCGTGCTTTAATATCATAACATGGCACGACATTATCCTTCGTGCTTTAATATCATAACATGGTACGACATCACCCTTCGTGATTTTACACTCTAATCCTCACAATACACGGCATCACCCTTCGTGCTTTACACTCTTCCTCACCCAAGCAATATCAAGAACAACAGTTTGGCAAGGAAACACCAACAATATGACCCATAAATCACCACATACCGGCAAGGGAGTCAACAATACAAACAATATCATTAACAACATAAACAGTAATAGAAACCATCACATCCTGGCAAGGGAGTCAATAATACAAACCATATCATTAACAGCAACAGTAAAAGAAACCATCACATCTCGGCTAGGGAGTCAACAATACAAACCATATCATTAACAGCATAAACAGTAACGGAAACCATAACATCCTGGCAAGGGAAACAGCTATATCCAATCTTACCTAAGCAGTTAACTTCACGGAATATCACTCAACTTAAACAAAAGCCCAGTAATAGGCAACATCAAGGAAATACCAATAACATAAATGTCTAACAATTAGATCTAAGTGGCACTTAAGGAAATAGTCATATAAATCACAATGTAAGACTCACGGGTATGCTTGACTCCAACGAATAGATGTTCCAACTATGACTAGTCAACTATAAGGCTAGATGACACTAATTATAGTCAATTAGGTAAGCTAGGAAGAAAATATAGCATGATGATAAGAGAAGTAGAATATCCAGTTAAGTCAAGTAAGGTAAAATAGCCAACGAAGGAATCCTAAAATAGATAATTCTAATTTAAACAGGAAGGGATAAAATTACAACCAAAGATTCAAATGTAACAATTATAAAGCATACACAGGTAATATATGAACCTACGAATCCTAAAAGGACAATCTAATTGCAAATAAGTCTGAGTGCACACTCGTCACCTTGCATACTCGGACTACAATCAACAAGGAAGACTCAATCCTAAGAGGTAGTTCCCCCACACAAGGTTAGGCAAGATACGTACCTCAAAGACGACAACCCGTTACTCAAAAATAGACTTCTCGGGTGGAAAGACCTCCGGACGGCTCATAATCAACTAAAACAACTTCAAAATAAACATAAAACGTATAAGGAACTATTATGAATAATAATGTTTCAATATTTACAAAATTATAAAAATCGACCCAAAAGTCGACCCCCGAGCCCGAACCTCGGAACCTGATAAATTTTATAAATTCTGGTTACCCATTATGATACGAGTTCACCTATACTAAATCTATCCAATTCCGATATCATTTGGTCTTTCAAAATATGATTTTACATTTTTGAAGTTTTCTTTCTAAACCCACAATTCCCTCAACTCAAAACACCAATTAAATTATAAAAACAAGTACTAATTCGTGAAATATAACCAATTCTAGTGGAAGAACACTTACCCATTCGATTTCTGTGAAAATCCCTTCAAAAATAGCCAAGAACCGAGCTCTAGAAGTCAAAATATGTTTAAAATGGTGAAACCCCGATTTTGAGAACTTATATTCTGCCCAGGAATTTTGTGCATTGCGATCGCGGATAAGACAATGTGATCGCATAGAAGCAATGATGTTACTGACCAAAACATGCTATGCGATCGCGGATAAAGCACTGCGATCGCACAGGACCACTGACCCCACCCTATGCGATCGCGAACTAGATAATGCGGCCGCACAGTACACTACCAGCCCCCCCCTCCAGCTCTCATACACACCTATGCGGTCGCAGCCCTGCCTATGCGATCACATTGAGTGGAAGAATCCCCCCTCTCACACTATGCTATGCGATCGCGGAATAACTTATGCGATCGCATAGTGTTAGACACCAGACACTAGAAACAGCCTCCAACACTAGATTTTCTTATGTTTTTGCACCCCTACACCTACCCGAAACTCACCCGAGCCCTCAGTGATCAAAACCAAATATGCACACAACCTCAAAAACATCCTACGGACTTATTTGTGTAATAAAACTACCAAAATAACATCAAAAACAACAAATTAAACCTAAAATCAATGAAATATTTCAAAACACCTTAAAACATCATTTTTTGCATTTAAGGTACGAATCACACCAAACGAAGTCGTTTCATACAAAACTTCACAGATAACACATATAAATTATATCGAACCTGTACCGGGTTCCGAAATCAAGATACGGGCTCGATACTACAGGTTTCACATAACATTTCATTTTAAAAAACCTTTATATTTTTTAGAAAACAATTTTCTTTAAAATTTCATTTCTCGGACTTAGGACCTCGAAATTCGATTCCGAGCATACGCCCAAGTCCCATATTTTCCTACGGACCCTCGGAATCGTCAAATCACGGGTCCGGGTCTGTTTACCAAAAATGTTGACCGAAGTCAACTTTATTCAAATTTCTAATACAAAACGATCATTTTTATCAGTTTTTCACATAAAGGCTTCCCGGCTACACGCCCGGGTTGCGCACGCAAATCGAGATGAGATAGAAGGAGGTTTTCACGACCTCAGAACATAGAATTAGCTAGAAAAAATACGGGATAAACTTTTGGGTCATCACATCTTCCCCCTCTTAAACAAATGTTCGTCCTCGAACGTGCCAGGATTTACCTTGAACTCATCCAATCACTGATTGCACACTTCTAACACATGTGATCCCATGTCACCCCAACCCACGAAAGCCTGACGAACAATCACAACTGCAATATAGCCGTCACATCACCACTGATAAGCCTCATACCTCTACTTTCTCACTTTCTACTCGTTTCTCAAAAGACCCGATTCTAAATCCATATCCGGCATTAGCCTCAACCAGCTGCATCAACTGAGATCTACACCTGTAAGGTACGACCACACAATATAGCACAACACACATAGGCTCAAATAGAACTTTTGATCACAATAACTGCCCAAAATCAACTCAACATTGGCAATTAGCCCCACATATGGAAGAAATCTGTTTCCAAACCCCATAATACTGATAATGATGCAATGAACACGAAAACTTCATTATTAAACACCCGAATCACCAAGCCACAACTACCACCACCGGGCACACATCCCGCAAACTAAACTAAAGAAACACATATCAAAATGATTGAATATGAAAATAGAAACATATAAAGGAACCATCAAACAAGCCCATAGGCACAACGCTCTATCAATACCGACTTACCAGAAGCAATATAACAAGGAAGTAGCAAAGCATATGAACAAATATCAAAGATTCCATCCTGATAAAATTCCACCGCGGTACTTAGCTTGGTCCAAACATATCAAATCACAAATATCACGAGGACCTCTCCCTCAACTCTAATTTACATACCGAAAATATATCATACCAATTGAAATTACTCCACTAATTCATCTCAGCTGATAAAATTATAACGCTAGCTGATCTCACATCTCGATGGAATATCAAATCATAACTCGTAAACAAAATACTCAGGAAAATCGCATAAAGCTTACCACGAAGAACAACAAGGACTCACTTCCAGTATCACCACTATCAAGAATGAAATAAACAACGATAGACACATGCTATTACTCATAGAATCTCCCAAAATGAGCAAACACAAAATGGAGTGCAAAACATGGTACTCACTCATAAATGAAACAGCAAATAAGGGAACCCATCCCGACCAACAGAACTATAATGAAATACAATTGGTGCCCTCTGTAACACATCTAAACATACCTGTGTGATGATATCTGGCACAACGACCTCTATTCTACTATATGAAACACAACAATGGGTCGGGTCTCCCCCTCTTAGGCGCCCTCTACTCACCTGAATACCATGCTACCCCACACCTACCTGAATCCTGGAACAATCTCTCACCCAGCTCCTAACATCTCCACACTGAAAACAATCTCTCTGCCAACATGGCTGTGGAAAAACACACAATACGAATCCTTTTAGACCCATGAGTACCTGAAATCCCATGCGAAGCTGGTATTGTAAACTGAACTGGTTGACCCACAAAACTTCTACCGTGTCGTACCTTGCCTCCATAATACGGACCACTAGATTCCTCCGATCTACGAGGCCTTATTGCCTCCCTGAACTCTCTCCCTGATCTCGTTTGTCTTCTCGCTCCCGGTCCCACGTGCTCTCTAACCGGCGAGCGATCCCTACTACCTGCTGAAACGAGGCATCCTACTCTAACTCTCGAGTCCCGCTGAATCGAATATCATGCCTGAATCTCCCAAATGACTCTACGGACTCATCTCCTAACTGAAGCAACCCGAGTGAAGTGCATGTCTGGCCAACTCACTGAATCTAACGACATGCTCCAATAGTGACACAGTTCCCTGGCGCAACTACTCAAACTCCGCGCGCCGTACATCCTGAAGGAACTGAGGTGCAACCTCTCACAAAGCATCTCCAAAAGACTGAATTCATGCTAGTTAAGCTAACTTGGCCAGGTCACCCCAACTCATATTCCGCCCCCACTGATCCACCCACTACTCTGAACCTGAGACGTGACAAAGCAATCCCGATCATCTCCACAATACCCGAAGTACGAAGAACATAGTGACACTCCTCCCGAAAACCGTAGGCACCATCTACTGCCAATCCACTAAAAGACAGAAGGGTGGTACTTTCTGTACCTCTCAAGTCCAAGGTATCCTTCCTCCGATGCTGCTACCCTAACCACGGTTGAACTGAAACCAGATGTCGTGCTGTCATGACAACGGGCACCTGACCAATGTGATCTCGCTGCTCTGGAGTGTAGGCTGCGGGAGTCTGAACTCCTCCCCTGATTCGTGAAGCAACTAGTGGTCTAGAATCGACCGTGCCTGAATCAACATACCAATTGTACTCAATACTATGCCCAGGCCTCCTGAAGTACGGGGTAGCAACAGGCACCCCCAGTACATGCCCCCTACTAGAACTACTACAACTTCCTAACAGCTGCTATGGTAGGCATCTTAACTGCGACACGTGCTCCTCGTCAGGCTCTGTCTCTAACCGTTGTGACGTTCGCTTTAGGGTAACATCATCAGGAACCGCAGATTGTGTCCTCACCATCGGTGAGAGAAAGGAACAAAAATTTCAAACTTCAAGATCAATGAACTCGCACGACGGAAATGAAGGAAGTGAAATTGCTCTATTAGCACTGTAGCCTCTCGAAGATAAGTGCAGACGTCTCCGTACCGATCCGCAAGACTCTACTAAACTCTCTTATGACTCGTACCACCTATGAACCTAGAGCTCTGATACCAACTTGTCACGACCCAATTTCCCTCTGTTGGGTATGGTGATGGCACCTAGTCTTAGGGACTATGTAAGCCTAGCAGTTACCGAATAACAACAATAATAAAATGAAAACTAACAGTCTTGATATAGAATCTCAACAGAATGTACAAACTTTCCCAAAACAGGTAGTACAAGTCATAAGGTCTACAAATCTTCTACCACTTCTAAGTACAACTGTTTGGAAATAGATTAAACAATGCATGAATAATAAATACAAAGAAGGTGACTCCGACGCCTGCGAACGCAGCAACAGGTTACCTTGAGTCTCCTCGGCAATCATCCACACAACTACTACAATATATACTTGGATCTGCACACAAAAATGTGTAGAAGTGTAGTATGAGCACACCACAACGGTGCCTAGTCAGTATCAAGACTAACCTTGGTGGAGTAGTGACAAGGACTAGTCAAGACACCACTAGTCTACAAAATAAATAACATGTATATAAAAATGACCGAACGTTACATCCATCTAAAACTTCACGGAATAATTCGCAACAATGACAATATAAAGTGGAAGGAAATTACAGAAATCAATCACGAAATAGCAAACAAATACACAGAGAGATGGACGGCAAAACAAGCTGAATTGAAAGGAAACACAATTAAATACAGAACACCAATAACTCAACTCCACGTCGATTTGTTCACATCGGGCCTTAACCATTAAAATCCATAACTGGTAGAAATCATTAAACAACAGTTCATATGAAAAACTTTTACAAATAAAATCATTTTTAGTATGGAAGAGTTTCCTTTGAAAACATATTTTCTCCAAAAGTAGATATAAGCATATTTAACAGAGATAATTATGTAAAATGTTGTTGCTTTCAAAATACGAAACTTCCCAAAGATGCTTTCCCAATAAATGATTTCAAAATATCATTTTAGGCAAGGCTAGTGCTTTTCAAATATACCTCTGATGTAAAGTCATTCAAGTATATTCATTTCAAAACCAATGCTTTTTCAATAATACTTTTCAATAACATCTCTTGATCAAAATCGCCTCAATATTTATCCACCGGAACTCAGTCCGTAACTCAGAAATTTCCATGCAGTGTAGGAGGAATATCAAATCTTGCCAATAAATTCAATAAGAGATCAGTAGGAATATCCAAATTTAGAACAACGGATGAGAATGCAAAGACAAGTGCACGACATCACCTTTCGTGCTTTTACTCTCATCCTCACAAAAACAAGTGCACGACATCACCCTTCAAGCTTTACTCTCATCCTCACCAAAACAAGTGCACGACATCACCTTCGTGCTTTACTCTCATAACATGGCACAACATTATCCTTCGTGCTTTAATATCATAACATGGCACGACATTATCCTTCGTGCTTTAATATCATAACATGACAGGGCATCACCCTTCATGATTTTACACTCTTATCCTCATAATACACGGCATCACCCTTCGTGCATTACACTCTTCCTCACCCAAACAATATCAAGAACAACAATTTGGCAAGGAAACACCAACAATATGACCCATAAATCACCACATCCTGGTAAGGGAGTCAACAATACAAACAATATCATTAACAGCATAAACAGTAATATAAACCATCACATCCGGGCAAGGGATTCAACAATACAAACCATATCATTAACATCATAAACAGTAAAAGAAACCATCACATCCCGGCAAGGGAATCAACAATACAAACCATATCATTAACAACATAAACAGTAACAGAAACCATAACATCCCGGCAAGGGAAACAACTATAACCAATTTCACCTAAACAGTTAACTTCACGGAATATCACTCAACTTAAACAAAGGCCCAGTAATAGGCAACATCAAGGAAATACCAATAACATAAATGTCTAACAATTAGATCTAAGTGGCACTTAAGGAATAGTCATATAAATCACAATGTCAGACTCACGGGCATGCTTGACTCCAACGAATAGATGTTCCAACTATGACTAGTCAACTATAAGGCTAGATGACACTAATTATAGTCAATTAGGCAAGCTAGGAAGAAATTATAGCATGATGATAAGAGAAGTCGAATATCCAGTTAAGTCAAGTAAGGTCAAATAGCCAACGAAGGAATCCAAAAACAGATAATTCTAATTTAAACAGGAAGGAATAAAATTGCAACCAAGGATTCAAATGTAACAATTATAAATCATACACAGGTAATATATGAACCTACGAATCCTAAAAGGACAATCTAATTGCAAATAAGTCCGAGTGCACACTCGTCACATCGCATACTCGGACTACAATCAACAAGGAAGACTCAATCCTAAGGGGTATTTCCCCCACACAAGGTTAGGCAAGATACTTACCTCAAATACGACAAACCGGTACTCAAAAATAGACTTCTCGGGCGGAATGACCTCCGAACGGCCCACAATCAACTAAAACAACATCAAAATACACATAAAGCGTATAAGGAACTATTCCGAATAATAAAGTTTCAATCTTTACAAAATTATAAAAATTGACTCAAAAGTCGACCCCCGGGGCCGCACCTCGGAACTCGACAAATTTTACAAATTCCGGTTACCCATTCTGATACAAGTTCACCCATACTAACTCTATCAAATTCTAATATCATTTGGTCTTTCAAAACATGATTTTACATTTTTGAAGTTTTCATTCAAAACCCACAATTCCCTCAACCCAAAACACCAATTAAATGATAAAAACAAGAAATAATTCGTGAAATATAATTAATTCTAGTGGAAGAACATTTACCAATTTAATTTTTGTGAAAATCCCTTCAAAAATGGCCAAAAACCAAGCTCTAGAAGTCAAAATATGTTAAAAATGGTGAAACCTCGATTTTGAGAACTTATATTCTGCCTAGGTATTTTGTGCATTGTGATCGCGGATAAAACAATGCGATAGCATAGAAAAAAAAATGTTACTGACCAAAACATGCTATGCGACCGCGGATAAAGCGCTGCGATTGCACAGGACCACTTACCCCACCCTATGCGATCGCGAACCAGATAGTGCGGTCACACAGTACACTACCAGCCCCCCCCCCCAACCAGCTCTCCTATACACCTCTGCGGTCGCAGCCCTGCCTATGCGATCGCATTGAGTGGCAGAATCCCCCCTCTCACAATAATTATGCGATCGCGGAATAACTTATGCGATCGCATAGTGTTAGGCACCAGACACCAGAAACAACCTCCAACACCAGATTTCCTATGTTTTTGCACCCCGACACTTACCGGAAACTCACCTGGGCCCTCGGGGCTCAAAACCAAATATGCACACAACCTCAAAAATATCCTACGGACTTATTCGTGTAATAAAACCACCAAAATAACATAAAAAAACAACGAATTAAACCTAAAATTAATGAAATATTTCAAAACCTCTTAAAACATCAATTTTTGCATTTAAGGTCCGAATCACGCCAAACGAAGTCCGTTTTATACCAAACTTCACAGTTAACACATATAAATCATATCGAACCTGTATCAGGTTCCAGAACCAAGATACGGGTCCGATACTACATGTTTCACATAACATTTAATTTTCAAAAACATTTATATTATTCAGAAAATAATTTTCTTTAAAAATTTATTTCTCGGACTTGGGACCTCGGAATTCGATTCCGGGAATACGCCCAAGTCTCATATTTTCCTACAGACCCTCTGAGACAGTCAAATCACGGGTCCGGGTCAGTTTACCAAAAATATTGACCGAAGTTAACTTTATTCAAATTTCTAATACAAAATTATCATTTTTATTAGTTTTTCACATAAAGGCTTCCCGGCTACACGCCCGGGCCGCGCATGCAAATCGAGGTGAGATAGAAGGAGGTTTTCACGACCTCGAAACATAGAATTAGCTAGAAAAAATACGGAATGACCTATTGGGTCATCACAAAATATTTATGCTAACCTGTATTTTACCTACAAAATAAAAAACACATGTTAATAACTTTTAGGGTCATGTTTTTCTATTCAAATTATAACTGGTTATTTTATATCATTTTTCCTTATTTACTTGAGGTAAATAGTTCAAACGAGATTCTAGTCCAGAGTTTGTTCGAGTCATATGGCGTGGTCAGACTGTTGTATCCTGAAGGAGACAAGTCAAGAGGATTACTGTTGGACCAGTAAAACCTTTACTGCAGTGGGATTGAATCTCCTTAAAGAGAGCGAGATATATGCTTCTCAGCCTAAAGTTATTTTATTTTTCAATTGTAATGACATTTTTACCAATATTTACTTTACTACTTATTTTACTTCACGTTTAAGGAGTAAGGTAAAGAACAAAGTTCTTTAGTAATCCATAAACAACGCACTCGAGCTAACGTTACGGATATTAATTCGATTTGTCTGGTTTGAAGTTCATTTTTCGACTTCATGATTTGTTTTGCTGATTGTGCCTCCTAGCCACGTGTCATCTATCGCTCGAGCACGAATGCTGCAACCTAGATGGCGAAAGTCCAGTAGCCGAAAGCATCACTAGCTTACCGTGTGCCTGTTAAAGAATGAGCGGGATCACATATCTATGTTAATTTT
This sequence comes from Nicotiana paniculata, assembly GCA_005239505.1. Classification (NCBI taxonomy): domain Eukaryota; kingdom Viridiplantae; phylum Streptophyta; class Magnoliopsida; order Solanales; family Solanaceae; genus Nicotiana; species Nicotiana paniculata. Next base: position 3,048 of record ML304858.1, on the reverse strand, counting down.
TCACCAATACGCATGCACCCCCTCGAGGAGTGCTCATCCTAATCTAAAAGTAAAAAAGAAAAACAGCTATACCATGATAATAGTTTATACAGATTCGGTGCATGCACTAATGTATGGTAATTTATTAGAGTTTTTCACCAAAATCATCCCTTAAGTATGGAGATTAGTTTAATTTTGTCCTTTTATGTATTATGTTGAGCACTTATAGTCCTTTTAACTGTATTAAACTTGTGCAACTTTGGTACAACTAATAGAATACCCTAACGGAGCTTTTAGAATCTAACAGTAAACTCACGTGGGACGCAAAATAGATGGTTTCAAAAGTGACAATGACAAGGAATTTTATGCTTGTTTTTGCGCTCTTACTAATGATGGAGTCACTTCCTTCTCCCGAGATATTTTTAGCCGCTCTTAAAAATTAATAACAACTGACAAAATTTATATTTTTTGTATATATATTATATACATATTTTATACACTTTTTATCTAGCGAATACAATAAAAAAAAGGCACAACTGATAACAAGATTAAAAGTATAGTTCTATATATAATATTTCTTTGGGATCCTTTTACACTACAAATACGCATATAAACTTTTCCCATATATCAATTTGAGTTTATGACTATTAGCTAGACTCCTAATGAGAGCATCCACTTACTTTACAATTTCTTTAAATTTTAGCAAAGCTACTATCTTAAGTAGGCATAATTAATCATTCCATGTTTTTATTTCTTGAATGCAAGTAATTATTTATTTTGCATGTACGGATATTACATTAATCGACAGTCAGCAGTACCATTTTCCCTTTGGCAATTGAAATAAATAGTAGTAACACGAAAATCAAGATTATAGCGCTTTGCAAAGTCTCTTGTGTTGAAATTCTGACGACTCTCAACGTGATTGCCGAAATAGCACCAAAATTAGTCGATGTATTTCCATTGTTGGATGTGGACACTCATAAGATACCACTTCATTGCCTACAAAAAGAAAAACAGGAGTTGGCGTCGGACGAATTTCGTCGCTAAACATCACATTAAGATAAATCAATTTAACAAAATGGTTTGCGATAGAATACAACAACAACAGCAATAATAATGTATCTAGTGTGATTTCACAAGTGAGATCTGGCGAGGGTAGAGTGTACACACAATTTACCTCTACCTGACTACTTTGCGTGAGGTAGAAATATATTTTCCGTTATACACTCGGCTCAAAGAAAGCATTTTTAACTCAGATTTGTGAAATAATGAAAATATAGGAGGAAAAAAAAAATTGACAACAAAAATAATAAGATAATTAATGCAATAAATGCCGGTAGTAATAAAATTAAAGAATAAAATAATAATAAAATTACTAATAAGGAGAAGGCAGATTAGCGACATAACTGATATGTAAATATTATATCAGTTGTAAATGGAACACTATTGCATAGAAGAATTATTAGATGATACTTGTTAAAAGAAGTCATGGTAGCTATACTTGTACATAAGCAGTTAAAGGTTGTACATATTAGCTTAGAGTTAGTTAAGTTAATTAAGTGTATTATGTTAGTAAGTAATATAATCCTACAGCACTAGCTGCCACACAGAACAATAAGTTCAAGAGAAACAATGGACTACATTGTGATTACTGTCATATGAAGGGACACAAGAGAGAAAACTGCTACAAATTGGTGGGATATCCATCCAGTCAAAGGTTCAGCAAAAGGAGAACCTATGAAAGGCCACAAAGTTCAGGAGATAACAGAGGTTATCCAGCTAACAAGTTCAATCATGAACATTCAGCTAATAATGTACGCCATGTTGAAGAACCAGAAGCAAGTGGATCGTCAGGAAGCAACAACATGCCAATATTCACCTCAGAGCAATACAATCGACTTTTAAATTTGATTAGTCGTGAACCAGCAGTTGCAGAGGGAAAGATTAACATGGCAGGTATAAAAGAATTTCTTGATATTTGCTTGTTTGCAGGATCTGAAACTAACTCCTGGATAATTGACACTGGAGCCTCGAACCACATGTCTTCTAGTCTGGAATTGTTAACTCAATCTGCTCCTGTACTTCCTAATACCAGTAAAGTTCACCTACCAAATGGAAACATTACATCAGTAACACATACAGGGTCATTAACTCTTTCTGATGATCTTGAATTGTGTAATGTACTTTATGTCCCAAACTTCAAATATAATTTGCTTTCAGTGTCCAAACTTACCAAGGAACTGAAATGTTGTGCATTGTTCTTTCCTGAATTTTGTATTTTCCAGGACCTTTGCACTGGCAAGGTGAGGGGGATTGGTAAGGAGAAGGATGGACTCTACATACTTCAACCTGCCAAGAAGTCTCCACTTGTCAAGGCACCTGAACAATCATCATCCATAACTCTCACTGCAACAGCACCTAACACAAATTCTGGTCCTGTTACATTTCCTATTGCAGTTCCTGCACCTGTTCCTGCTGCTTCTCATGTTCCATCTTCAGTACCACCAAAGCTTCCAGATCAATGTTCTATATGGCATCAAAGACTTGGTCATGCTCCATTAGAAGTCCTACAAAAAGTTCAACTTCCAAAGGGTCATGCATTGAATAAGCATCAGTTGTCTTGCACTATCTGTCCTTTAGCAAGGCAGACTAAATTTCCTTTTCCTACCAGTCATACAAAAACTGTAATTCCCTTTGAACTTGTACATATGGATGTGTGAGGTCCTTATAGACAATGTACCTACAATGGACATAGGTATTTTCTTACCATTGTAGACGATTATTCTAGAATGACTTGGATTTTTTGATGAGAATGAAAAGTGATGTGTTTTTGTTAATCAAGTCTTTCATTATTCTTGTTAAAAATCAGTTCTCTGCTTCTATCAACACCATTAGGTCTGATAATGGTCTTGAGTTCTTTAACACTCAATGTACATATCTTATCACCTCTCTTGGAATCATCCATCAGAGCTCTTGTGTGCACACTCCACAACAAAATGGAGTGGTTGAACGAAAGCATAGACATATTCTTGAGATGGCTAGAGCCCTTAGGTTTCAAGCCCATGCACC
>MDKI01063498.1:0-60289 GCA_005239505.1 Nicotiana paniculata | reverse complement strand
CCCCTCCTCCCCCAAAAAAACGATCAGCATATCCCTTCTTCACCATGTTCAATTTCTTTTCTTTCTATCACTTTCTCCTCTCCCTTGTCTTTTCCAGTTTGCCTCAAAATCAAGTCACATATGGACAATCATTGGCGGGAATAAAACAGAGTTTCATATTTGTTGTTGTGAAATAATGTATTTTTCGGTAACTTGAGCTAAAATATATGATTTTGATTTTTCACTGATTTGAAGGTTCTTGTTTACTGATCTGTAAGTCTACTAAAAAGGAGTTGAGTTTTTGACATTATTTTCGGGAAGTAGAAAAGAGAGAAAAATGGCGGAAGTGTTCTAGGGTTTTTTCGACCGTTTATCGGTGGTTATTCTCGCCTTTGGTCTTATTTTTTCGGTTCAAGATCTAAAAATTATCGTGCGGAGAATTTACAGAGATTGAGTTGAAAATTTTTGTTATATCTAATTTTAATAGAAGCGAACAAAATGAATTATTTATTGGGTTTCTATGAAAAATGGCAGATCTGCTTTTGCAAGTATTAGAAAAGGATAGATTTTGGTTCAAAATTGAAAGAGAATAGGAGACGAAATAGAAGATGGCTAATATTCAAAAAGAAGAAGGCTTGAAGGTGCTTCTGAGAGAGAGAGAAAAATAATCTACTTCAGAATTCAATTTTTAAGATATTTTTTGTGAAGAATAATAATGACGTGGAATTTTTTTATGTGACGTGGATAATACGGCAAGATGGTTGAGGAAGCTAGATTATTTGATGATAACATTTGGATCAATACATGTGGATCAGTTTTCACAATAAGTGAAACTAAGTTGTGATTGAGTGCCAGCCTTAGACTATTGTAGAAGGCTATTATTTCCATATGAATGGCAGAGTGAGTGTAGTTGTAAATTGTATAACCGATAATTTAATCACCATAGTGGTTTCAGATAAGTCCACCAACCCCCATGCTTGTTGCTTTCATTATAAGCACCGTCTATATTAAGTTTGAAAAAACCATTTGGAGGTGGTTGCCATCGAATTTTTTTATTTTGGTAAGAGTTTTTTGTGGTGGTTATGCACTAAATAGACTGCTCCATAGTTTGAAAAATTATGTCAGTATGTGTTAATGGATTAGAGGAGTTGCGGAACAGGGTTTGCTTTCTATTTTTTCAGATAGCCCATAGAATAATAGGGTTAAGATGTGTAGTGGTAATTTTTTTTAATATTAGTAACTATCCAATTAGTTGTTGTACAAAAAGAGAGTATTGTAGGTTCCATTTGGTTTGGAGAGACGTATAAGTTGAATTGATCCCATAGTGATTTTGCTTTTGGACATGTTATGAATATTCGATCAATTGTTTCGGTTGTGTTTGTACATGAAGAACAATTGTTTATTGTAATAATATTACAGTGGAATAGATTTTTCGCCATTGGTAATTTCTTATTAAAGAGTTGCCACATGAAGAATTTTATTTTATTTAAAGCATAGATTTTTCATACCCATTTGGTGGGGATTGGGAAAAAGGGGGTGGATTTTTTTTTGAATCATGTAAATATATGTGATAATCAAATTTGGTAAAAAATAAATCAGAGGTTGTACTTTTTCAAAAGAATGAGTCTTTTTTGGGTTTCTGACTCTTTAGTGTAAGTATTATTAATTTGGTGTGTAATATTCATGGGAATTTTCGTGGATAGGTCGGAAAGGTCACACTCATTATTGAGGAGGATAATATTTTGGATGGTTTTTATTATATCTACTTGTGTGAGGGGACCATGTATAAGAGACCTTAGGGAGTCATTTGAGCCAATCCAATTATCTCCCCAAAGTCTAATACTGGAGTCGTTGCCAATATTCCAAGTTATTCCTTTAATAAAGAACGAAATATTTTTGATAATGTTTTTCCAAATGTAGGAGTCGGATGATTTCTTTTTAAATTCATTTTAGGGATGTCGTGTTCGGTAGTATTTCCCTTTTAAGACTCTAGCCCAAAGCTGGTAGGGATTAATAAAACGCCAAGTTAGGCTAGAGAGCAGGCTGAGTTTTTAGCATTACTATTAGTGATACCCAATCCGCCCATACACTTAGGAAGTGTAGCAGTTTCCCAATTTGCTAGATGGATTATTCTTTTGTTTTCAGTGCATCTCAAAGGAAGTTCCGCTGAATACGGTCAATTTTTTCAATATAATTTTTGGGTAGTAAATTTATTTGCATTACATAACTAGAAATTGTTGCTAGAATAGTTGTGATGAGTGTAATACGCCTGCAAGAGATAACATTTTTGCCTTGCATCCTTGTAGGAGGTTTTTCATACGATCAATAAGATATTGATAGTCAGTACTTTTTGGTTGATGATTAGTGATGGGCCCTAGATAGTCACCAAAGTTTGACGACGGGGTCATATTGAATGAGTTTACTATAATTTGTTGGGTGTTTAAACGCACATTTTTAGATAAATAAACTTTTAATTTTTTAAAATTAATTTTTTTGACCCGAGACGGATGAGAGCTTATTGAAAATATTAATAATTGAAGAAATATTTTTTCTGTCGACTCTCGCAAAAAGACTAAATCATCTGCTAAAATCAGATGCGATATCTCTGCTGACATTTTACCAATTTTTATGGGGTCCCAAGATTTTTTACTAATATCTTGGTTTATCAAACGAGTCAAGGATTCCATGCAAATGTTAAATAGCTAAGGGGATAAGGGGTCATCTTGCCTAATTTCGCGACTTGGGTTGAAGGATTTTGATGGTTTTCCATTTATTAAGATGGATACGGGCGAGGTTGTGTGCAAGACATTATAAGGGAAACTAGTTTACGGGTAAAGTTTAGACTAGCTAAAGAATATCTATTAAAGGACCATTCAAGACAGCCGAAAGCTTTTTCAAGATCGATTTTCAACATCATATGGCTTGTTCTACCCTTAGCTTTATTGAAAGCGTGAATGACTTCTTGGACAATAATGTTGTTATCAGTAGCCCTGCGCCCCGGAATGAAGCTACATTGGTTTGGTTAATAATTTTCTCTAGAAGTGGTCTAATATGGTTAACTATAATTTTTGTGATTGTTTTATAAAGCGTATTGCAGAGACTGATGGGTCTATATTGAGAAATCATTTCAGGTTTGTTAACTTTAGTGATTAATATGATGTAAGTAGAGTTAATTTCGGTTGGAAAGTGAGAGGAGAAGAATGCATCCATGCTAGTTTTGGTCACTGCACCGTTAGTATCATCCCAAAACTGCTGGAAAAATAATGGGTGAATGCCATCTGGACCTGGTGCCTTTAGAGATTTAAATGATTTAATAGCGCGATGAATTTCAGATGTTGATAGGGGTCTTATTAGGAGTAAATGATCTTCATGTGTGTCAGACCCAAATTTCCCTCCGTTGGGTACCGTGACGACACCTAGTCGTAGGGACTAGGTAAGCCGAACATTTAATCACAATAACAAATATAAAAAGAACTTTAACAATCTCGATAATAGAAATCTTGATTGAGTTTACAATTTTTCAAAACCCGGTAAATACAAGTCATAAGCTCTACGAATATTTCTACTGAATCTAAATACAACTGTCTAGAAATAATAAGTACAGTTGAAATAAACAGGAAGGTGACTCCGAAGCCTGCGAACGCAGCAGCAGGTTTACCCTGAGTCTCCTCGCCGGTGATCCATGCAGCTACTAACGGTCAATACCTGGATCTGTGCAAACAAAAATACACAGAAGAGTAGTATGAGCACACCAGGGCGGTTCCCATTAAGTATCAAGACTAACCTCGGTGAAGAAGTGACAAAGACTAGTCCAGACACCCACGGGTCTAATAAGTAAAAGACATAAGTAGTAATGACCGAAACAAAATATTTATCTAAAATCTTCTAATATAATTAACGACAGGAGAAGTATAAAACGGAGGAAATGCAGCAATTAACGCAACGGAACAGCATAACAGGAAATACGCAAGAAGGAAGGACAGAACGCAAGCCAAAAGACGTGAAAAGCACAACACAATAAAACACTAACATCTCAGCATTGCATCAACTTATTCACATCAAGCATTAGCAAATAATGTCACGACGCGGAATCCCACCTTCAAGTCATGACTGCGTCTAACGTTGAACCCGCTAGACAAGACAACGTATTAATTATATTAACTTACTAACACTGAAATAAACATGAATAACTAGAACAATTATATTTAAAGTACGAAAGTTAAGTAAATTCAGAACTAAATGATAAGTCTCAAAATAAATCCCGATAACCTAGCCCAGAAACTGGAGTCACTAACTCACGAACTATCCATGAGATTACTAAATACAAGGTCTGAAAAATAATTACATAAGATGTCTTTAAACTATAAAAACAAGACAGAACTGAAGGATAAGGATAGAGGTGACGCCAAGGCCCACGGACATCTGCGGGTCTACCTTTAAGTCTCCGGTGTGGACTGAAGGACACTCCCTCTATCAATATTCACTGGGTCCGGCTGCATGATATGCACAACATAGAGAAGTGCAGGTGTAGCATCAGTACAACCAACCCCATGTACTGAGTACGTGCCGAGCCTAACCTCGGCAAAGTAGTGACGAGGCTAGACAGGACAACGATAATCTACCTGTACAGTTCTACAAGATATAACAGGAAGATAACAGGAATTAAGCAGTTAAACAAGTAGTAGGGAGACAAGTAAGGGGGGTAACCAGTAGGAAACAAGGATGAAATACCGAATGCAATAAATAAAAAGATGAAATGAATGGCACGGCATCACCCTTCGTGCTTTTACTCTCGCCCTCATGATGCAAATAAATATGTATAAGAAATGAATGACACGGCATCACCCTTCGTGCTTTACTCTCTTCCTCACCTTACAATAAATAAATAAATAAAATGAATGGCACGGCATCACCCTTCGTACTTTACTCTCTTCCTCACCTTGCAATAAATAAACAAATGAAATGAATGGCACAACATCACCCTTCGTGCTTTACACTCTTCCTCATAGTGCAATAATTGAATAAATGAAATGAATGGTATGAATGAATGGTACGGCATCACCCTTCGTGCTTTACTATCTTCCTCACCCATATAATATCATCAACAAGTAACAACTTGGCAAGGAAGTCAACAGCAGATAATCCAATTCATAACCACCTAACAAGGGGGAATGTCAACCAAAATAAGAATATTTGCCCGGCAAGAGTCTCGGCTATAACCAAGTCTCTACGAGTACATAACTTAATGAATTGGGTCCTCAACTAAGCCATCATAACACAAATTCTTAAACAAGTATTCTCAAAAATTAAAAAACTTCCCAAAAGAAACTACTTCATAACACGATAACGATTGGAGTAATAACAAGTAATTCACCAAAATAGACTCACGGGCATGCTTGAAAAACAATGCATAGGTACTTGTCACCTCACCTATGCATTAAACATGATAAAACATGTAGCACATAGGACTCAATACCTAGTCCCTCGCCAAAGTTAGGACAGACTCTTACCTCGGCTCCAAGAACGCAAATCAAGCCTCTAGCACCGCATTCCCTCTCGAATCCAACTCCGGAACGATAGTATCTAGACATAATCGACTCAATAATATCAATAATTGCACAATAATTCAATTCCCAAGCCTAATTATACATTTCCAATCATTCTTCCAAAAACACCAAAACACCGACCCCGGACCCGCTTGGTCCAGACTCGAGGTTCGGACCAAAACTCGCTCACCCATTCCCCCACGAGCCCAAATATACAATTTGTTTTGGAATTCTACCCCAAATCGAGGTTGAATTCACAAAAATTCCATAAACCCTAACTCTACCCAAAACCCCTAATTTCTACCTTGATTTCATGATTTTAGACCTAGATTCTAGTAGTAGATGATGAAAATAGATGGAAAATGGAGTTAGAATTGCTTACCTATGGAGCTATGGTGGTGAAGGTCTTCAAAAATGGCTAAAGGAGGTGTGGGGAATAAGAACATAGTGGAAGGAGGTGAAATTCCGTAATAGTATTCTGTTTTTGGCTTTTTAAATAACTGGACGACTTTACTCTATGCGATCGCGAAGAGTGGGTTGCGATCACATAGAAGGCTGACTGCTAAGCTCTGCAATCACGAAAGAGATCCTGCGACCGCACAGAATCACTACCCTACACCCCTGTGATCGCGGATGATCTAGTGCGATCGCACAACACCCTAGACCAGCCCCCCACCCGGACCTCATATACCCCTATGCGATCGCGGACCGTGCTATGCGATCGCATAGAGGATCTGACCTTCCCCCTCACACAGGTCTATGCGATCGCAAAGATATATACATGATCGCACTGAATAAAACATCAGACACCAGAAGTTCAATTCACACCAGATTTCTCTTACCTATTTGCACTCCGACGCCTACCCGAAATTCACCCGAGCCCTCGGGGCTCAAAACCAACTACACACACAACTTAAAATTCATCCTACGGATTTATTCAAGTAATTAGACCACCAAAATAACATCAAAAACAAAGAATTAAACCCAAAATCCATAAAATTTCTCAAAACTTCATTAACCTTCAACTTTTCCATTTTCGATCCGAAACACGTCAAATCAAGTTCGTTTTACACCAAGTCTTACAGGTAACTCATATAATACATATTGAACCTGTTCCGGGCTCCAGAACCATAATACGGGCCCGGCAATGCAGGTTTCACATCAAAGTTCATTTTCAAGAGTCTTTATTATTTTCAGAAAATAATTTTCTTTAAAAATTTATTTCTCGGACTTGGGACCTCGGCATTCGATTCCGGGCATACAGCTAAGTCTCATATTTTCCTACGAACCCTCCGGGACCGTCAAATCACGGGTCCGGGTCCGTTTACCAAAAATGTTGACCAAAGTCAACTTTATTCACATTAATTACCATAAATTCAACTTATTATCAAGCTTTCACATAAAGGCTTCCCGGCTACGCACCCGAGTTGTGCACGCACATAGAGGTGATATAAACGGAGGCTTTCGGGACCTCGAAACACAGTTTTAATTAAAATTACACGGGATGACCTTTTGGGTCATCACAATCTCCACCTCTAAAACAAATGTTCGTCCTCTAACGGACATAGAAAGGTACCTGAATCGGGGAAAGGATGGGGATATCGGCTCCCCATATCGGACTCGGAATCCCAGGTAGCTGCCTCAATAAGCTGACCTCTCCACTGAACATGAACCAAAGGATAACTCTTCGATCTCAACTGACGATCCTGTCGAGCTAATATGGCTACCGGCTCCTCCTCATAAGTCAAATCCTTGTCCAACTGGACACCGCTGAAGTCAAGAACATGAGATGGATCCGCAATATACCCCTGTAGCATAGATATATGAAACACTGGGTGCACGGCTGATAAACTCGGTGGCAAGGCAAGTCTGTAGGCCACCTCTCCTACCTTGTCCAAAACCTCAAATGGACCAATGCACCTAGGGCTCAACTTGCCCTTCTTCCCGAACCGCATCACGCCCTTCATAGGCGACAGTCGAAGAAATACCCAATCTCCTATCATGAAAGCCAAATCTCGAACTTTGCAATCCGCATAACTCTTTTGCCTGGACTGAGCTGTACGAAGTCTATCCTGAATAATATTCACCTTGTCCAAGGCATCCTGGACTAACTCAGAACCCAACAATCTAGCCTCTCCCGGCTCAAACCATCCGACTGGAGCCCGACACTGTCTACCATACAACGCCTCATACGGAGCCATATGAATGCTCGACTGATAGCTGTTGTTGTAGGAAAACTCAGCTAAAGGCAAGAACTGATCCCATGAACCACCACAATCAATGACACAAGCCCGCAACATATCCTCCAAAATCTGAAATAGTACGCTAGGACTTTTCGTCCGTCTGAGGATGAAATGTTGTGCTCAACTCAATCTGTGTGCCCAACTCTCGCTGAAATACTCTCCAGAAATAGGAGGTAAACTGAGTACCTCGGTCTGATATAATAGATATGGGTACACCATGTAATTTAACAATCTCTCTCATATAGATCTTTGCCAACTTCTCCACTGAATACAAAACCGATACCGGAATGAAGTGTGCTGACTTGGTCCGCCTATCCACAACAACCCACTCTGTATCAAACATCCTCTGAGTTCGTGGGAGTCCAACTACAAAATCCATGGTGATACGCTCCCACTTCCACTCGGGAAGCTGAATCTGTTGCATCAAACCACCGGGTCTCTGGTGCTCGTAATTAACCGGCTGATAGTTCAAACACTGAGATACATAAACTACAATATCCTTCTTGATTCTACGCCACCAATAATGCTGCCGCAAGTCCTAGTATATCTTTGCGGCGCCCGGATAAATGTAATACCGGGAACTGTGGGCCCCGTGCAATAACAACTCACGAATGCCATCAACATCAGGTACACAAATACAGCCCTGCATCCTCAAAACTCCCTCATCATCAACTGAGACCTGCTTGGCACCTCAGTGCCGAACCATATCTCTAAGAAAACATAAATGATGATCGTCATACTGACTGGACCGAATACGGTCATACAATGAAGAACGAGCCACGGTGTGGGCCAAAACACTGCCAGTCTCGAAAACCTCCAATCTCATGAATCGGTTGGCCAAAGCCTGAACATCCAAAGCAAGTGGTCGCTCTCCGACTGGTAAATAAGCAAGACTACCCATACTAGCTGACTTCCGGCTTAAAGCATCGGCCACCACATTGGCCTTCCCCGGAGGATAAAGAATAGTAATATCATAGTCCTTCAACAACTCTAACCATCTCCTATGCATCATGTTCCACCTCCTTTTGCTTGAACAGATACTGAAACTCTTGTGATCCATGAACACCTCACATGACACACCATACAAATAATGCCTCCAAATCTTCAACGCATGAACAATAGCTGCTAAGTCCAAGTCATGAACTGGATAATTCTTCTCGTGAACCTTCAACTAACGAGGAGCATAGGTTATAGCCTTACCATCCTGCATCAACACTGCACCAAGCCCAACCCGTAAAGCATCACAATCCACGGTATACGGTCATGAACCTGTGGGCAAAACTAACACCGCTGTCGTGGTCAACGTTGTCTTGAGATTCTGAAAGCTCGCCTCATACTCATCCGACCACCTGAACTTGGCACCTTTCTGAGTCAATTTGGTGATCGGGGCTGCAATAGATGAAAAACCCTCCACAAACCGACGATAATAACCTGCTAAGCCCAAGAAGCTCCTAATCTCCGTAACTGTAGTGGGTCTAGGCCAGCTCTAACTGCTGAAACCTTCTTGGGATCCACCTGAATACCCTCTGCCGACACAACGTGGCCCAGAATTGCCACAGAACTCAACTAGAACTCACACTTAGAAAACTTGGCATACAACTGCCTATCCCTCCGAGTTTGAAGAACCACTCTAAGGTGCTGCTCATGCTCCTCTCGGTTACGGGAGTAAATCAGAATATCGTCAATAAACACAATCACAAATGAGTCCTAATAAGTCCTGAACACTCGGTTCATCAGCTCCATAAAAACAGCGGGGGCATTTTTCAATCCAAATGACATCACCAAAAACGCATTATTCCCATAACGAGTGCGAAAGGCTATCTTAGGGACATCAGACTCCCTATTACTCAACTGATGGTACCGCATATCTCATATCAATCTTGGAGAACACTGTAGCACCCTGAAGCTGGTCAAATAAATCGTCAATCCTCGGTAAATGACACTTATTCTTAATAGTAACCTTGTTCAATTGCCGGTAGTCAATACACATCTTCATTGAGCCATCTTTCTTCTTAACAAACAACACTGGAGCACACCAAGGAGAAACACTAGGACTAACGAAGCCTTTACCCAACAAATATTGTAACTGCTCCTTCAATTCCTTCACAATACTGATATCGAGATACGATGCTTGAAGACCTCATAATTACCCAAAATAACGTGCCTCATCTAACGCCACCTGGGGCGGGCACCTACCTTGTAGGTTAAGGCTCCATAATTATAGCACGAATTTGGCAAATTACGTACAGATAATCAATTAGTTTATTTATTTATTTATTTATTAATATTATTATTATTACTCCTATTTTATACATAAATCTTTAACAAGCATGACTTCCTACCAATACTATAGTTAAAAAAAAATTTAATTCACAAGGGAGAATTTAAACACAAGAATTTCCATCACAAGGATCTCATCTTTACATAACTTACACCGCGGATCGAGACCCGGTCTAAATATACCAAATCATATTAACACGCGAGGATCTCGTCCTCAATTCTGAATCACAAGTAATATGCATATCGTGCCAATCAAAACATTCCATTTCCTTCATTTGAATATTTTTCGAATTTCAACACGTAATGGTAAACACAGTTATCCCCCATGGAATTTCTCAATACAAGTATTCACATAAGTGGATTTTTGAGTTACGAAGCTCAATCGAAAGAGGAGCATATTAGAAGAATTTTATTAGATAAGCATAACCGAATTAAGTTCAGAAAATCATCACTTTATAATAATTAGAGATTGTTATTTTAATGAAACAATTTAATGTAACGATCCCATCCATACCATAGAAAATATATCAACAGACTGGGTCTCCACCTCTAGGAATCTAACCTCCACTTTCGACATTCTGACTCTTTTTTCCCTAGGTGGTCATGTAGTTGAGTTGTAGCTGAAATGGGGCACGTAGCCTGAGTGCTCTGACGAAATATGACTCTCCCAAGTCTAGGGAAATTTCTACCACTAGCCGACATAAAGTATCAACCTGCCCTGAGTCGTCCAAAATTTTTACAATCATTTTTGAGTCCTTTAATGAGTCTGGGACTTGCCCTCTGGCTATAGGAACCAACGTAGGAGTATGACAGGTTAACTTATCGAACCTGATGGCATATTCTGATACCGTCGTATGACCTGACACCACCGTGACTTCCACGCTAAGTAGACTTTTCTAGACTTAAAGTTGTTTGAATAACTCCGTTTGTACTGAAGTATAGGGTTATTATTAATGAGGTAGACGTACCGAAATTCCCAGCTTTATCTCTTGCAAAATCCCCGGCCTTATACATTCCAAACCAAAACCGATATGACACGCGGCCTCGCAATCTATTCCTTGACAGTGGACTTCCCCCACGTGGCACGAAGTCATAGGTCACAATACCTGATAATCCACGATGTTAAACTTCACAACTAATAGAAATCAACCCTGTTGCTTTACACTTATTCCCATGGTGTTCAATACTTCATGGAAGCGGTCAAGAAAATCATGTGGGTCTTCAAAAGATATACCACTGAAATGGAGTGAAATTTGTTTGGTAACTTGTCCAACCTCAATAAACGGACTAGTGCATCCTGCAAAGATGGAGTAGCTATAAATTCTTCCGGAATCTGAACTAGTCCAACATGTACTGACTGGGCTAGAAACTCTGCATCTAGATCCATTTGAGACTGTACAATAGGTGTTGGTGTTCGAGCTTTAGCCTGTTCTCTTCCCTTGATCATAGCCGTCATTAGGGCTTCATCTCTTGTCCGGTCGTAGACGCTTCGCGCGTTGTCGAGATTAGTGAGAGGACAAGAGTAGGTAAGTTCAATCATCAATGATAGAATAAATTCGCACGATGGAGATGAAGAAATGTGGAGTTATTCCTAACTTTGCAGCCTCTGTGGGATAAGTACAGACGTCTTCGTACCGATCCCTCAGACTCTACCAAGTTTGTCCGTGAGTTATGAGACCTAAGTAACCTAGTGCTCTGATACAAACTTGTCGCGACCCGAAATCCCACCTTCAGTTCGTGACCGCGTCTAACGTTGAACCCGATAGACAAGCCAACGTATTAATTATATTAACTTACTAACACTGAAATAAACATGAATAACTAGAACAATTATATTTAAAGTACGAAAGTTAAGTAAATTCAGAACTAAATGATAAGTCTCAAAATACATCCCGATAACCTAACCCAGAAACTGGAGTCACTAACTCATGAACTGTCTATGAGATTAGTAAATACAAGGTCTGAAAAATAATTACATAAGCTGTCTTTGAACTATAAAAACAAGAAAGAACTGAAGGATACGGATAGAGGTGACGCCAAGGCCCACAGACGTCTGCAGGTCTACCTTGAAGTCTCCGGTGTGGACTGAAGGACACTCCCTCTGTCAATGTCCACTTGGTCCGGCTGCGTGATCCGCACAACATAGAGAAGTGCAGGTGTAGCATCAGTACAACCGACCCCATGTACTGAGTAAGTGCCGAGCCTAACCTCGGCAAAGTAGTGACGAGGCTAGACACGACAATGATAATCTACATGTACAGTTCTACAAGATAAAGCAGGAAGATAACATGAATTAAGCAGTTAAGCAAGTAGTACAGGGACAAGTAGGGGGGGGGGGGTAACAAGTACGAAACACGGATGAAATACCGAATGCAATAAATAAATAGATGAAATGAATGGCACGGCATCACCCTTCGTGCTTTTACTCTCGCTCTCACGATGAAAATAAATATGTATAAGAAATGAATGGCAGGACATCACCCTTCGTGCTTTACTCTCTTCCTCACCTTGCAATAAATAAATGAATGAAATGAATGGAACGGCATCATCCTTCGTGCTTTACTCTCTTCCTCACGGTGCAATAATTGAATAAATGAAATGAATGGTATGAATGAATGGCACGACATCACCCTTCGTGTTTTACTCTCGTCCTCACCCATATAATATCATCAACAAGTAACAACTTGGCAAGGAAGTCAACAGCAAATAATCCAATTCATAACCACCCAACAAGGGGGGATGTCAACCAAAATAAGAATATTTGCCCGGCAAGGGTCTCAACTATAACCAAGTCTCTACGAGTACATAACTTAATGAATTGGGTCCTCAACTAAGCCATCATAACACAAATTCTTAAACAAGTATTCTCAACAATTAAACAACTTCCCAAAAGAAAATACTTCATAACACGATAAATATTGGAGTAATAACAAGTAATTCACCAAAATAGACTCACGGGCATGCTTGACAAACAATTCATAGGTACTCATCACCCCACTTATGCATTGAACATGATAAAACAAGTAGCACATAGGACTCAATACCTATTCCCTCGCCAAAGTTAGGCCAGACACTTACCTCGGCTCCAAGAACGCAAATCAAGCCTCTAGCATCGCTTCCCTCTCGAATCCAACTCCGGAACGATAGTATCTAGACATAATCGACTCAATAATATCAATAATTGCTCAATAATTCAATTCCTAAGCCTAATTATACATTTCCCATCATTCTTCCAAAAATACCAAAAACCGACCCTGGGCCCGCTTAGTCCAGACTCGACATTCGGACCAAAACTCGTTCACTCATTCTCCCACGAGCCCAAATATACAATTTGTTTTTGAATCCGACCCCAAATCGAGGTTGAATTCCAAAAAATTCCATAAACCCTAACTCTACCCAAAACCCTTATTTCTACCTTTATTTCATGATTTAGACCTAGATTCAAGTAGTAGATGATGAAAATAGAAGGAAAATGGAGTTAGAATTGCTTACCTAGGGAGCTATGGTGATGGAGGTCTACAAAAATAGCTAAAGGAGGTGTGGGGAAGAAGAAGATAGTGGAAGGAGGTGAAATCCCGTAATAGTATTCTATTTTTTGGCTTTTTAAATAACTGGACGACTTTACTCTATGCAATCGCGAAGAGTGGGCTGCGATCGCATAGAAGGCTGACTGCTAAGCTCTGTGATCGCGAAAGAGAGCCTGCGACCTCACAGAATCACTACCCTACACCCCTGCGATCGCGGATGATCTAGTGCGATCGCACAGAACCCTAGACCAGCCCCCCACCATGACCTCCTATACCCCTATGCGATCGCGGACCGTGCTATGCGATCGCATAGAGGAACTGACCTACCCCCTCTCACAGGTCTATGCGATCGCACAGATATATATACGATCGCACTGAATAAAACATCAGACACCAGAAGTTCAATTCACACCTGATTTTGCTTACCTATTTGCACTCCGACGCCTACCCGAAATTCACCCGAGCCCTCGAGGCTCAAAACCAACTACACACATAACTTAAAATTCATCCTACGGACTTATTCAAGTAGTTAAACCACCAAAATAACATCAAAAACAAGGAATTAAACCCAAAATCTTTAAAAATTCTCAAAACTTCATTAACCTTCAACTTTTCCATTTTCGATCCGAAACACGTCAAATCAAGTTCGTTTTACACCAAATCTTACAGGTAACTCATATAATATATATTGAACATGTTCCGGGCTCCGGAACCATAATACGGGCCCGGCAACGCAGGTTTCACATCAAATTTCATTTTCAAGAGTCTTTATGATTTTCAGAAAATAATTTTCTTTAAAAATTCATTTCTCGGACTTGGGACCTCGGCGTTTGATTCTGGGCATACGCCCAAGTCCCATATTTTCCTACGGACCCTCCGGGACTGTCAAATCACAGGTCCGGGTCCGTTTACCAAAAATATGGACCAAAGTCAATTTTATTCACATTAATTATCATAAATTCAACTTATTATCAAGTTTTCACATAAAGGCTTCCCGGCTATGCGCCCGGGATGCACACGCACATCGAGAAGAGATAAATGGAGGCTTTCGGGACCTCGAAACATAAGTTTAATTAAAATTACACGGGATGACATTTTGGGTCATCACAAATAAGCTCAATAAAACTGGTCAAATCTTCGAGTGAAAACCTTTAAATCGTGAGTTTATATCGAAAGCTTTTGAAAATATAATCAATTTAAGATAGAGGAAATCTTCTTTGAAACATACTTTTTCTGAATGTATATGTATATATTTTTAGAAAGAGGAATCTTTAAAAAAAACATAGTTACTTCAAAATACGTGGTGCAAAATATACTTTCCCAAATACTGCTCTTCCAAATATCATTTGTTCAAAATATACTTTTCCAAATACTGCTCTTCCAAATATCATTTGTTCAAAATACACTTCCCCAAATACTGCTCTTCCAAATATCATTTGTTCAAAATATACTTTTCCAAATACTGCTCTTTGATAAACCGCCGGAACTCAGTCCGTAACTCAGAATTTGTCATGCAATGCAATACAGGGGAAAAACTCCCGGATCTCAGTCCGTAGTCCCAAATTAAATATGCGATGCAGTACAGAGGGAAAGCTCCCGGATCTCAGTCCGTAGTCCCAATTTAAATATGCAATGCAGTACGGGGGGAAGCTCCCGGATCTCAATCCGTAGTCCCAATTTAAATATGCAATGCAGTACAGGGGGGAAGCTCCAGGATCTCAGTCCGTAGTCCCAATTTAAATATGCAATGCAGTATAGGGGGAAAGCTCCCGGATTTCAGTCTGTAGTCCCAATTTAAATATGTAATGCAGTACAGGGGGAAATCTCCCGGATCTCAGTCGGTAGTCCCAATTTAAATATGCAATGCAGTGCAACAGAGAGAAAACAACCAGAACATAGAAACCACATCGCACAAGCCACAACGAGCACAGCAGCAAACAACAAGGCAAAATACAAGGTGCGACGATAAGTTCAACATGAGAACTTAAATCAAAATAGTGGCAAAACTCACTCATAAGCAGAAATCACTGGAGGGAAGGCCAAGTACAATGAAACAAAATAACGAGGGGAAAACATAACAAATATAATAACGATTCACAATATTCAAATCAATAAATAAGGAACCAATCATTTGCAAGGGAAACAGCTATACCCAATCTCGCCTAACAATTTGCTTCACGAATGAACTCAGCTTCAACAAATGTTCAATAATAGGAAGCACTAAGGAAATACCGTTGATATGGGTGATTGTTAACTAAACCTAAGTAACATTTAAGGGCAAATCATGTAAATCATCATGTACGACTCACGGGCATGCTTGACACCAATATGTAGTTATTCAATTTCTGTTAGACAATTATACGACTAGATGATACTAATTCTAATCAATTAGGCACTTTGTGAAGAAAATATAGCATATTGGTAAAAGAGGGAAAATGTTCAGTTAAGTCAATTAAGATCACATAATCAACAAAGGGGAATCGAAAGCAAGAAAAATCTAATTCAAACAGGAGAAGATGAAACTAGAAACCAGGAACTCAACCATAACAGTTACTACTTCATACGCAGGGAATATAGGAACCTAAGAATCCTAAAAGGCCAAACTATTTGAAAATAAGTCAGAGTACGCACTCGTCACCTCGTGTAAACGGGTTAAAATCAACATAGAAAGACTCAAATCCTAAGGGGTAGTTCCCTCACACAAGGTTAAGCAAGATACTTACCTCAAAGACGACGACCGGGTACTCAAAAATAGACCTCTCGGGCGGAAAGACCTCCGGACGGCCCAAAATCAACCAAAAACAACTTCAAAACACACATAAATTGTATAAGGAACTATTTCAAATGATAAAGTTTCAATCTTTATAAAATTATAAAAATCGACCCAAAAGTCGACCCCCGGGCCTGCACCTCGGAACCCGACAAATTTAACAAAATCTGATTACCCGTTCCGATACGAGTTCACCCATACTAAATTTATCCAAATCCGATGTCATTTGCTCATTCAAATCATAAATTTTCATTTTAGAAATTTTCTTTCAAAACCCACAATTCTCTCAACCCAAAACACAAATTAAATGATAAAACACGAACTAATTCATGGAATATAATCAATACTAGTTAAAGAACACTTACCCATTCGGATTGTGTGAAATCAAGCAATCGCCCAAAATCGAGCTCTAGAAGTCAAAATAGGTTAAAAATGGTTAAACCCCGATTTTGAGTTTTAAAAACTGTTCTGCCCAGGCGTGTAATGAATCGCGATCACGGAAAATGGTCTGCGATCGCGAAGGAGAAAAGGAAAGACTGCCCATCTGTTCACAACAATCGCGGTTTCAGTGATGCGATCACATAGAAAAATAAATGGCCACTACTAGTTAACCCACTGCGATCGCGGTGGTGTAGATGCGATCGCAAAGGAGGGAAAAATATACTTCTACGATCGCGAAGAGAAGCATGCGATCGCATTGAGTGAAGTCTTCAAGCTGTTCGATCGCAAAGCAGACTATGCGATCGCGGTTAAGAAAACTGGGGATGCTCACAAGGACTCTATGCGATAATGACTAACCCTATGTGATCACATAGAAGAACACCATAAACAGATTTTCAGCAGTTCGAAACTAAGGAAGAAGGACCTGACACCCATCCGAAACACCCCTGAGGTCCCCCGGACCCCGTCCAACCACACACACAAGTCACATAAACTAACACGGACTCGCTCGAGGTTTCAAAACACATAAAATAACACTGAAACGACGAATCAAACCAAAAATCATACTTAGGAATCTTCAAAACTTCAAATATCAAGACTCGCGTCGAAATCTATCAAATCAACCCGGAACGACATGAAATTTTGCAGACACGTCCCAAATGAGACAACATACCTACATCCACTCTCGGAATTCCATTCCGAGCCCGATATCAAAATTTCACCTATTGGCCGAAATCGCCGAAAATCTAACTTTCCCCAAATTACCTCAAATCACCCTACGGACCTCCAAATCCAATTCTGGACGCACGCCTAAGTCCAAAATCATCATACAAAGCTGTTGACATTAACCAAAACTCATTCCGAGGCCGTTTACACAAAAGTCAAACCTCCGGTCAACTTTCATGACTTAAGCTTCTAAAACTGAAAGTTTTCTTCCAATTCGACTCCGAATTACCTGGTAACTGAATCTAACCACGCACGCAGGTCGATATACACAACATGAAGCTATTTATGACTTTACACCACTGAACGGAGCTTAAATTTCCAAAACGACCGATCAGGTTGTCACATTCTCCCCCTCTTAAACAAACATTCGTCTTCGAATGTGCCAAGTTTAACCTAGAATTCATCCACTCACTGATTGTACACTTCTAACACATACCCATGGGTGATCCCACATCACCAAAACCACATAAGCCTGACGAAACAATCACAACTGCAATATAGCCCTCGTATCACCACTGATCAGCCTCATACGTCAATTTCTCACCTTATCCCCATTCTTCAGAAGTCCCGATTCTAAATCCATATCCGGAATTAGCCTCAACCAGCTGCATCAACCCAGGTCTACACCCACAAGGCACGACCACACAATATAGCTCATCACAGATAGGCTCAAATAGCACTTTTGATCACAATACTGCCCGAAATCAACTCAACATTGACAATTGGCTCCACATATGGAAGAACTTTGTTTCCAAACCCCATAATACTGATAATGATGCAATGAACACGAAGACTTCATTATTAAACACCTAAATCACCAATCCACCACTAACACCACCGGGCACACAACTCGCTAACTAAACTAAGGAAACGCATAACGAAATGATCTAATATGAAAATAGAAGCATGTAAAGGAATATCATACAAGACCATAGGAATAAATCTCTATTAATATTGACTTACCAAAAGCAATATAACAGGGAAGAAGAAAATCATATGAACAAATCACAAGGATCCTATCCTGATAAAATTTCCACCGCGGTACTCAACCCGGTCCGAATGTATCGAATCACAATTATCACGAGGACCTCGGCCTCAAATCTAAATCACTTATTGAAAACATATCATGCCTTGAAATTTCTCTCTTAACCCATCCCAGCTGATAGAAGTCATAATACTAACTGAACTCGCATCTCAATGGAGTATCAAATCACAACTTGTAAACAAGGTATTTAGGAAGGATCATATAAAGCTCACCATAATGAAAAATAAGGGCTCGCCTCTAGTTTCACCACTAGCAAGGATGGACAAAAACAACGGTAGACACAGCTACTACTCATAGAATCTCCCAACAGAAGCGAACATACAAAAATAGAGTGTGAAACATGAAACTCACTCATAAATGAAACAACAAATAAGGGAACTCGTCCCGACCAACATAAATATAATGGAATACGATTGGTGCCCCTCTGTAGCACATCAAAACAAACCTGAGTGATGATATCTGGCACAACGGCCTCTAGCCTGCTATATGAAACACGTCAGCGGGCCGGGTCTCCCCCTCTTGGCACCCTCTACTCACTTGAATTCCCTGTCGTGACACGCCTGACTGAAAACCTGGAATAACCTCTCACCTAGTGACTGATGTATCCATACTCAACAACCTCTCTGCGGACGTGGCTGTAAAAACTAAACCATGCGAGTACATTGAGACCCATGAGTACCTGAAACCCCATGCGAAGCTGGTAATGCAAACTGAACTGGTTGACCCACAAAACCTCTACCATGTCGTACCTTGCCTCCATAATAAGGACCAGTAGATCTCTCTAGCCTATGTGCCTTCTAACTGAAGCAACCAAGTGAGGTGTATATCTGGCCAACTTACTGAATCTAACGGCATACTCCAATAGTGACATAGCCCCCTGATGCAACTGCTCAAACTCCGTGCGCCGTATATCCCCAGGGAACTGAAATGCAACCTCCCTCAAAACATCTCTGGAAACTGAACCCCTACTAGTGAATCTAACTCGGCTAGGTTACCCTAACATATACTGCCACCACTGATAAACCCACTACTCTGAACCTGAGACGTGACAAAAGCAATCTCGCTCGTCTCCACAATGCCTGAAGCACGAAGAATATGGTGACACTCCTCCAAGAAACCCTAGGCATCATCTATCACCAATCCACTGAAAGATAGAAGAGTGGTACTTCCTGTACCTCTCAAGTCCAAGGTATTCTTCCTCCGATGTTGCTACCCTAACCACGGCTGAACTGAAACCACATGTCGTACTGCCATGACACTGGAACCTGACCAGTATGATCTCGCTGCTCTGCAGTGTAGACGGTGGGAGTCCGAACTCCTCTCAGATATGTGAAGTAACTGGTGAACCTGGGATCAATCCCGCATGAATCACTGTACTAATCATACTAAAACTGCACCCAGGTTTTCTTGAAGTCCGAGGTAGCAGCAGGCACCTCCAGTACCTGTCCCCCAACTAGAACTACTGGTGACTTCTCAATGGCTGCTCTGGTAGACATCTTACCTGCGGTACATGCTCCTCGTCGGCCTTTGTCTCTGATCCTTGCGAAACTTGCTTCGGGGTGACATCATCATAAATCGCAATTCAGGTCCTCACCATCGGTGAGAGAATGGAGCGATAATTTCAAACTTCAAGATCAATGAACTCGCACGATAGGAATGAAGGAAGTGAAATCATCCTAATAGTTTTGTAGCCTCTCGAAGATAAGTACAGACGTCTCCGTACCAATCCGCAAGACTCTACTAAACTCTCTTATGACTCGTAGCACCTATAAACCTAGAGCTCTGATACCAACTTATCACGACCCAAATTTCCCTCTGTTGGGTACCGTGATGGCACCTAGTCTTAGAGATTAGGTAAGCCTAACATTTAATCACAATAACAAATATAAAAAGAACTTTAACAATCTCGATAATAGAAATCTTGACCGAGTTTACAATTTCCCAAAACCCGGTAAATAAAATTCATAAGATCTACGAATCTTTCTACCAAATCTAAATACAACTATCTAGAAATAATAATTACAGTTGAAATAAACAAGAAGGTGACTCTGAAGCCTGCGAACGCAGCAACAGGTTTACCCTGAGTCTCCTCGTCGATGATCCATGCAGCTACTAACGGTCAATACCTGGATCTGTGCAAACAAAAATGCACAGAAGAGTAGTATGAGCACACCACGGCGTTGCCCAGTAAGTATCAAGACTAGCCTGGGTGAAGTAGTGATGAGGACTAGTCCAGACACCCATTGGTCTAATAAGTAAAATACATAAGTGGTAATGACCGAAACAAAATATTTATATAAAATCTTCTAATATAATTAACGATAGGAAAAGTATAAAATGGAAGGAAATGCACAAACTAACGCAACGGAATAGCATAACAGGAAATACACAAGAAGGAAGGACAGAATGCAAGCCAAAAGTCGGGAAAAGCACAACACAATAAAACACTAACATCTCAGCACTGCATCAACTTATTCACATCAAGCCTTAGCAAATAAGCTCAATAAAACTGGTCAAACCTTCGAGTGAAAACCTTTAAATCGTGAGTTTATATCGAAATATTTTGAAAATATAATCATTTCAAGATAGAGGAAATCTTCTTTGAAACATACTTTTTCTGAATGTATAAGTATATATTTTTAGAAAGAGGAATCTTTACAAAAACATAGTTACTTCAAAATACGTGGTGCAAAATATACTTTCCCAAATACTGCTCTTCCAAATATCATTTGTTCAAAATATACTTTTCCAAATATTGCTCGTCCAAATATCATTGTTCAAAATACACTTTCCCAAATACTGCTCTTCCAAATATCATTTGTTCAAAATATACTTTTCCAAATACTGCTCTTTGATAAACCACCGGAACTCAGTCCGTAACTCATCTTGTCATGCAATGCAGTATAGGGGAAAAGCTCCCGGATCTCAGTCTATAGTCCCAATTTAAATATGCGATGCAGTACAGGGGGAAAGCTCCCGGATCTCAGTCCGTAGTCCCAATTTAAATATGCAATGCAGTACAGGGGGAAAGCTCCCGGATCTCAGTCCGTAGTCCCAATTTAAATATGCAATGCAGTATGGGGGGAAAGCTCCCGGATCTCAGTCTGTAGTCCCAATTTAAATATGCAGTGCAGTACAGGTGGAAAGCTCCCGGATCTCAGTTTGTAGTCCCAATTTAAATATGCAATGCAGTACAGAGGGAAAGCTCCCGGATCTCAGTATGTAGTCCCAATTTAAATATGCAATGTAGTGCAACAGAGAGAAAACAACCAGAACACAGCAACCACATCGCACAAGCCACAACAAGCACAACAGCAAACAACAAGGAAAAATACAAGGTGCGACGATAAGTTCAACATGAGAACTTAAATCAAAATAGTGGCAAAACTCACTCATAAGTAGAAATCACTGGAGGGAAGGCCAAGTACAATGAAACAAAATAACGAGGGGAAAACACAAAAAATATAATAACGATTCACAAGATTCAAATCAATAAATAAGGAACCAATCATTTGCAAGGGAAACAGCTATACCCAATCTCGCCTAACAATTTGCTTCACGAATGAACTCAGCTTCAACAAATGTTCAATAATAGGAAGCACCAAGGAAATACCGCCGATATGGGTGATTTTCAACTAAACCTAAGTAAAATTTAAGGGCAAATCATGTAAATCATCATGTACGACTCACGGGCATGCTTGACACCAACATGTAGTTATTCAATTTCTATTAGACAATTATACGACTAGATGATACTAATTCTAATAAATTAGGCAGTTACTGAAGAAAATATAGCATATTGGTAAAAGAGGGAATATGTTCAGTTAATTCAATTAAGATCACATAATCAACAAAGGCTTCATTAGGCCTAGTGTTTCTCTTTGGGGTGCTCCAGTGTTATTTTTTAAGAAGAAATATGGCTCAATGAGGATGTGTATTGACTACCGGCAGTTGAATAAAGTTACTAACAAGAATAAGTATCCTTTGCCGAGGATTGATGATTTATTTGATCAGCTTCAGGGTGCTACAGTGTTTTCCAAGATAGACTTGAGATCTGGTTACCATCAGTTGAGGATTAGGGCGTCTGATGTTCCTAAGACGTCCTTTCGCACTCGTTATGGTAATTATGAGTTCTTGGTGATGTCATTTGGGTTGACAAATGCCCCCGCTGCTTTTATGGAGTTGATGAACCGGGTTTTCAGGCCTTATTTGGAATCGTTTGTGATCGTGTTTATTGATGATATCTTGATTTACTCCCTTAATCGAGAGGAGCATGAGAAGCATCTTCGGGTTGTCCTCCAGACTCTGAGGGATAGGCAGTTGTCGCCAAATTTTCTAAGTGTGAATTCTGGTTGAGTTCGGTGGCCTTTCTGGGCCACGTGGTGTCAGCAGAGGGTATTCAGGTGGATCCCAGGAAGATTTCAGCGGTTAGAGATTGGCCAAGGCCCACTTCAGCCACAGAGATTTAGAGTTTCTTGGGACTAGCAGGTTATTATCGTCGATTCATGGAGGGCTTTTCATCTATCGCAACTCCGATGACCAGATTGACACAAAAGTGTGACCAGTTCAGGTGGTCGAACGAGTGAGAGGCGAGCTTTCAGAAGCTCAACATAGCTTTGACCACGACACCGGTGTTAGTTTTGCCCACAGGTTCAAGACTGTATACCGTGTACTGTGATGCTTCACGGGTTGGGCTTGGTGCGGTGTTGATGCAGGATAGCAAGGTCAAAGCCTATGCTTCTCTTCAGTTGAAGATCCATGAGAAGAACTATCCGGTTCATGACTTGGATTTAGCAACTATTGTTCATGCATTGAAGATCTGGAGGCATTATTTGTATGGGGTGCCATGTGAGGTGTTCACGGATCACAAGAGTTTGTAGTATCTTCTCAAGCAAAAGGAGTTGAACATGAGGCAGAGGAGATGGTTAGAGTTGTTGAAGGACTATGATATTACCATTCTTTATCATCCGGGGAAGGCCGATGTGGTGGCCGATGCTTTGCGCCGAAAGTCAGCCAGTATGGGTAGTCTTGCCTATTTATCAGTCGGAGAGCGACCTCTTGCTTTGGATGTTTAGGCTTTAGCCAACCTATTTGTGAGATTGGAGGTTTCAGAGACTGGCAGTGTTTTGGCTCATACCGTGGCCCATTATTCATTGTATGATCGTATTCGGGCCAGGAAGTATGATGATCGTCATTTATGTGTTCTTCGAGACAGGGTCAGGCACGGAGATGCCAAGCAGGTTACGGTTGATGATGAGGGAGTTTTTAGGATGCAGGGTCGTATTTGTGTACCTGACGTGGATAGTATTCGTGAGTTGATATTGTAGGAGGCCCATAGTTCCCGGTATTCCATTCATCCGGGTGCCTCAAGGATGTACCAGGACTTGCGGCAGCATTATTAGTGGCGGAGGATGAAGAAGGATATTGTAACTTATGTAGCTCGGTGCTTGAACTGTCAGCAGGTTAAGTACGAGCACCAGAGACCCGGTGGTTTGATGCAGCAGATTCAACTTCCCGAGTGGAAGTGGGAACGTATCACTATGGATTTTGGAGTTGGACTCCCACGAACTCAGAGGATGTTTGATGCGGTGTGGGTTGTCGTGGATAGGCTGACCAAGTCAGCACACTTCATTCTAGTATCAGTTTCATATTCAGTAGAGAAATTGGCGAAGATTTACATGAGAGAGATTGTTCGATTGCATGGCGTGCCCATATCCATTATATCAGACCGAGGTACTCAATTTACCTCCCATTTCTAGAGGGTATTTCAGCGAGAGTTGGGCACACAGATTGAGTTGAGCACAACATTTCATCCTCAGACGGACGCGCAGTCTGAGCGTACTATTCAGATTTTGGAGGATATGTTACGGGCTTGTGTCATTGACTTTGGTGGTTCATGGGACCATTTCTTTCCTTTAGCTAAGTCTGCCCACAACAACAGCTACCAGTCGAGCATTCAGATGGCCTCGTATGAGGCGTTGTATGGTAGGCGGTGTCGGTCACCAGTTGGATAGTTTGAGCCGGGAGAGGCTAGACTGTTGGGTTCTGAGTTATTCCAGGATTCCCTGGACAAGGTGAAGATTATCCAGGATAGACTTCGTACAGCTCAGTCCAGGCAAAAGAGTTATGTGGATCGCAGAGTTTAGGATTTGGCCTTTATGATAGGAGACCGGGTATTTCTTTGGGTGTCGCCCATGAAGGGCGTGATGAGGTTCGGAAAGAAGGGCAAGTTGAGTCCTAGGTATATTGGTCCATTTGAGATTTTGGATAAGGTAGGAGAGGTGGCCTACAGACTTTCTTTGCCACCGAGTTTATCATCCGTACACCCGGTGTTTCATGTATCTATTCTCCAGAGGTATATTGTGAATCCATCTCATGTACTTGACTTCAGCGGTGTCAGTTGGACGAGGATTTGACTTATGAGGAGGATCCAGTAGCCATATTAGCTCGACAGGTTCGTCAGTTGAGATCAAAGAGTTACCCTTCGATTCGAGTTCAGTGGGGGGGGTCAGCCTGTTGAGGAAGCTACCTGGGAGTCCGAGTCTGATATGCGGAGCTGATATCCCCACCTTTTCCCCGATTCAGGTACCTTTCTATGTCCGTTCGAGGCAAAAGGTTTGTTTTAGAGGTGGAGATTGTGATTACCCAAAAGGTCATCCTGTGTAAATTTAACTAAAACTGTGTTCCGAGGCCCTAAAATCCTCCGTTAATCTCACCTCGATGTGCGTGCACATCTTGAGCGCGTAGCCGGGAAGCCTTTAGGTGGAAATTTGATAAAAGTGGAAATTATGATAATTTATTTGAATAAAGTTGACTTTGGTCAACATTTTTGGTAAACGGACCCGGACCCGTGATTTGACGGTCCCAGAGGGTCCGTAGGAAAATATGGGACTTGGGCGTATGCCCGGAATTAAATTCCGAGGTCCCAAGTCCGAGAAATGAATTTTTAAAGAAAAATTATTTTTTGAAAATTATAAAGAGGTTTGAAAATGAACTTTGATGTGAAACCGGTATTACCGGGCCCGTATTATGGTTCCGGAGCTCGGAACAGGTTCAATATGTGTTATATGAGTTATCTGTAAAATTTGGTAAGAAACGGACTTGGTTTGACGTGTTTCGGATCAAAAATGGAAAATTTGATAGTTTATGAAGTTCGATGAAATTCCATAGATTTTGGAGTTTAATTCTTTGTTTTTGAGGTTATTTTGGTGGTTTAATCACTCGAATAAGTCTGTAGGGTAATTTCGAATTCGTGTGTATATTTGGTTTTGAGCCCCGAGGGCTCGGAGGAGTTTCGGGTAGGCGTCGGGGTGCTAAAATGATGAAAACTCTGGTGTGAAGTGTTGTTGCTGGTGTCTGATGTCTTGCTCTATTCGATCGCGTAGGTTCCTCTACGATCACATAGCTTTAGATAAAGGGGGAGGTCAGTTCCTCTATGTGATCGCATAGCACTATCCGCGATCGCATAGGGGTATAGAAGGTCTGGGCGGGGGGGGGGGGGGGGGGGGGGGGGGGGGGGGGGGGGGGGGGGTGGCTAGGTACCCTGTGCGATCGCATAGCCTCGTTCGTGATCGCATAGGGTGGAGTTTTTGAACTGTGCGATCTCAGTCTTATGTTCGCGATCGCGGTGCTTTAGAGGGTAGCCTTATATGCGATCGCATCCCACTCTTCGCGATCGCATAGAGTAAATCCGTCCAGTGATTTTCAAAGTTCAAAAACAGAAAATACACGGGATTAAACCCATTCTTCTCAAACTTCTCCTTCTCCATTCTTCTTGGGCGATTCTTGGGAGACCTTTCCTCCATAGCTTCATAGGTAAGTGTTCTTCACTCCTTTTTCTTCTATTTTCTTCATCAATCACTAGATTCTAGGCCTAAAAACATGAAATCAAGGTATAAATTAGGGGTTTTGGGTAGAGTTAGGATTTTTGGAATTTTGGGGAATTCAACCTCGTTTTGGGGTCGGATTTCAAAACAAATTGTATATTCGGGTTCGGGGGGGAATGGGTGATCGCGTTTTGGTCCGAACCTCGTGTTTGGACCAAGCGGGCCTGGGATCAAATTTTGGTATTTTTGGAAGAATGATTGGAAATGTATAATTAGGCTTTGGAATTGAATTATTGAGTCATTATTGATATTATTGAGTCGATTATGTCTAGATACTATCATTTCGGAGTTGGATTCAAGAGGAAAAGCGGTGCTAGAGGCTTGATTTGCGTTCTTGGAGCTGAGGTAAGTGTTTGGACTAACCTTAGCTTGAGGGAATAGGTATAGAGTCTAATTGCTATGTGTTATACCATGTCCAACGTATAGGTGAGGTGACGAGTACCTATATGTTGCGGTCAAGCATGCCCGTGAGTCGAATGTGATAATTTATACTATGTTCTTGATATTCCCTGTGTTATGAACAAATGGTTAATTGGAAGTGACATATTGGTGTGTTTCATGATTTGGAAAGTTCATGATTATTTGTTCGGTTGAGGATTTTACTGTTGAAATTATACCTCTGAGCGAGATTGGTTATAGCTGGGTCCCTTGCTGGGATGATAGAATTTTGTTGATTATTTCTGTACATTTGAGATTTCTTACTGTTAAATTTTCATATCAAATTGCTGCTTTTACATAATTTATTGCACGAGGGGACATTCCGTGCTGAGTGATCATTATTTATGCACGAGGGGACGTTTTGTGCCAAGTGATTGTGAGGTTATGCACAAGGGGACATTCCGTACCGAGTGTTTTTATTATTTATGCACGAGGGGACATTCCGTGCTGAGTGATTGTGAGGTTATGCACGAGGGGACATGTCGTGCCTTTTGTTGTTTATTTACTTGTTCCGAACTATTAATTCCTTGATTTTACTTCTACATTTCAGTTATTACCTTGTTCTATTGTGTTAGTAATTGTTTCCCCTTTTATCCCCAGCATGTTCTCCCCCGTACCTGTATTTACTTGCTTAATTCCGTCATTATTTCCTGTTATATTATAGAACTGCACAGGTATTATCTGTTGTCGTGTCCTAGCCTCGTCACTACTTCGCCGAGGTTAGGCTCGACACTTACTCAGTACATACGGTCGGTTGTAACGATACCACACCTGCACTTCTTTATGTTGTGCAGACTACGCAGCCGGACCCGGTGGACATTGACAGAGGGAGTATCCTTCAGTCCATTCAGGCGACATCGAGGTAGTCCCGCAGACGTTCGTGGGCCTTGTCGTCACCTCTATCCCTTTCCTTTCCTGTCTTATTATGTATTCCCAAAGACAGTTGTAAACGTTTATTTCAGACCGCTGTTTTTAGTAAATCTTAGACTAGTTCGTGAGTTAGTGACTCCAGTTACTGGGCTGTATTTTATGGGAATTATTCCATATTTATTATCTAGTTCTGGAATTTGGTTTATCTTTCGTATTTTGATCATAATTGTTCTAGTTATTTAGTTTATGTTATTTGTTAAAAAGCTGATTTAATCAAAATGTTGGTTTGTCTAGCGGGTACTACGTTGGACTCTATCACGGCATGTAGGTGAGATTTCGGGTCGTGACAAGTACTTACTTGGATTTCAGTGCCTTATATATATTTGCTACTTTACTACCTTTGCATGCTCACCGCTTTCATCATGTTCTGTTAAATTATATTGTTGGACCTTAGTGAGTGCCAAGTCGACCTCTCGTCACTACTTCTTCGAGATTAGATGAGATACTCACTGGGTACATATTTATTTATGTACTCATGCTACGCTTCTGTACTTAATTGTACAGGTTCTGAGGCTGGTGCATCTGGTTACCCGACCGGAGCTAGATTTTGAGTACAGATTGGACTTGACTTCATGGTGAGCTCCTTCCCCTGATGATCCTCAGCAGCACCCTGGAGTTCTCTTTTGTTATTTTCCCGTCTATTTCTTCTAGACAGTGGGATAACATATTACGTCTTTTGTATATTCTGTTAGTATGCCCGTATGACTTGTGACACTAGTTTCTGGCACACACATGATAGTTATTATGGATTACGGGTCTGTATATATATTGGCTCATGCCTCCTTATGACTGCTTTTGCTTAAAACTGGTTAATTATCCTTTTCGATTTTATGTTTCAAACTTTAAAACTTGGTATATGTTGAAATGTTTAATCAAAGAAGAAAGAATCCTTAGTAAATTGAGTGTTGGTTTGCCTGACCCTACTGTTGGGCGACATCACGATCCGAGTTAGTATTTTGGGTCGTGACATCTTTGTTCCACACACAAACTCAAATGTATGAGTTATTCACATTTCACCACATTCAAAATGCTATTTGCATCACTGTGGGCGATTTTGTGTCATTTCTCAATTGCACGTGAGAATCTAAAATAGAAATAAATATTAAAATAGAAAAATAACACTCTATAACCACTTGTAAGAATAATATATATATATATATATATATATAGATATACACACACACTTATACCAAATGTATAACCACATTTCTTGGGATTTTGCAACAAAGAAAATTGTCACATAAATTATGTTATTAGTCCTGGTGAGTTTATTCGTTAATTCAAGTATGTTATGCAGAGTCCCGTATCTTATATTTTAAAAGTTTTATCCCACCAAATATATTTGAAAAGAAAATTCAAGACCCAAAACAAAAGACAAATACATGTTGTACAAGAGGAGAAAACTGTGCGCATTTGAAATATCAAATGAAAAAACTAGCTTTTTCTTTTTGGTAGAAATACGAAATTTTTCATTCATTAGCTAATTCTATTCCATAAAGCTAGAGTCCCATTGGACTCATAGAACGTATGTTAACAAACAAATGTTGCGGTTTAGTCCTAATAAGCTTTCAGAAATTCGCAATTTTTTTTTTGTGTGTAACCATCGTATCTGATACCAACAGAACCGACTAATCTGGATTCACGTCAAGTATAATTTATTGAACGGAAAAGTAGTGCTCCCTATTAGAAGTTTCTCTATTTACTAAGTTCGAACCCAAAATGTTTTGCAAACTTTAAACCTAGCATGCTTCTGGTGATGTATAAAAAGAGCACCATTGATATCTCCAATTATTAGCGTGGAAAAATCATACTTTTTCTATTTTAATTTATATGACATATTTTTAATCGTGTATTTACACATAAAATCTTTAAGGTTTGCATAATGACTACCCTCCCCAGACCCCACATGTTGGGACTAGACTAGGTTTGTTGTTGTTGTTGTTGTTGTTATATAAAAAAAATACTATAAGAGACAATATAATTCAAAATATTTAAAAGATATATATAAAAAAAATTACAGTCAAAATATAATCTGTATGACTCTCCAAATCCGAATACCACCAAATAAATTGAGAATGTAATTTTATAACGGCCATATGTATTATATAGCTTCGAGTAAGATGGACAACACAGAGGGGTGTTCATAAAAATCCGAAAAATCGAACCAAACCGACACATTTCAGGTTTAGTTTGGTTTTGGTTATGAATTTTAAAAATCGGTCAAATTTGGTTTGATTTTTGTTTTAATAAAAAAATAACAGAAAAAATGATCCAAACCAACTATAGAAGTAGCTATTCAAATTTATTATTACACCTATATATATGTATGTTTTTACATAAAGTTTCTAAAATTTTATGGTACATATTAGTCATTTGCATTTGTAGTCTAGTTCTTTGCTATTATAATAATATAATCATTTGCTTTTACATTCTAGTTTGATTGGTAGTTTTGTTTTACTAAGAACATGAATTTATTTCATGTTAAAAGTAATCGATTTTTAATTAAGTACTTAAATTCTTTATCACCATTTGATTCAATTATCATCAATATATCTTGAAAATGATAGATTTCTCGGAGAACAATTGATTTGATAGTGTTACGTTGAAAATATAGTCGCCTGAATATGCGTTTGGTAGTGTACGTCGCATATTTAAGAAAAAATCGATAAATAATCGAAAAACCAAAAATCTGTTACACCCCATGTATTCGTACGTGAGAGCATATCGTAAGTCAATTGATGTAAGCTCAGAAATAAGATTATATTTGATGAAATATAAAGTAATTTAATCATGTTACATTGGAGGTTACAAATATTTAAGATCATGAATAACGAGTACCAAGAGGGTTGGAAAGCTTAGAAGCTAAACCAATTGAAGAAAATAAGTTTCGTCGAAAGTCGACGAGTTTGGAATGTTATAACATGTACTTTAGGGTGAGACTATGGTTCATTACATGATAAGGAGGTTATGCTATGAGAAAATTTTATCTTATGATAGTTGTGTTCTACATTTTGAAGTCAAGCAAGTTGTGGAACAAAAGTCGGCAAAGGTCTTCGCAAGTTACACTCATAATGTGCTTAAAATTAGGTCAAATGTAACTGAGATTTTCTCCCAATATACTTGGAATTATTGGATGATATACCGACCAAATTTAGGATATATGATTCTAGTTTCCACTGCATTAAACCGTTCATCGATATGATGTAGGAGTAGAGAGATATTTGTAGTTTCGCGAGACTGCGCAGACATCATAAGTGACAAGTAGGTGGATCACTAGAGCTTTTTGAGCAATACATTTCATGTGCTATATGAGGTCTTATTGGGACATATAATATACCAAATTGAAGGTCTTGGAATTTAGTTTCCAACTCTCTTAACCGTCCGTTCATACGACATCAGGATAAAAAGATATAAGCGTCGGAAGATGGACCAATCCTAGGGTGCCAAGCTAGCCCCTCTTTGACTTTTCCAAACTTGATATATATAAACCTTATGTCGGCTTTCTCTTCATTATTCAGCATAAAACGACCAGAGAACACTCATAAACATAACCTCAAGCTATCTTCTAGGTTTCAAAGAAGATGATCATTCCGGGCAAGAAATCGAGAAGCAATAACGTCAAAACGATCCCTACGACGTAAGTGTCATTATACCGCCTCTCCTTTATCTTTGTAGTTAGAGTTTTGGAAGGTACTTCATAGTTAAGAAACGTAAATATCTGTATTTAAGTGTTTAAATATCAAGGAAGGTTGATAAATATGTTTCCTAATAGTTAGAACTCACGGGACGGTGATCGGAAGCCGTGAGTTCGAGTTATTTGACTTGTAGCGGACTGTTTTGTGTTGTTGTTGGGATGCGTGTTTTACTATTGTTTTGTGGAGTTCTGGAGGAGGATGAGTGTTTAGAAACACCATATAGATGTAGGGTTGTGAGCTGGTCGTTTGTTGTAACATTTTCGGGTCGTCTGACACGACACGGTGGTCGTCTTATGTGTAAAGTGATTAGGTTGTGTGTGGACTGTTTTTGGAGGCTCAATATGATTATTATTAATGTTGTTTGGGTTGTTTGGTGATTTTTTTTTACTTGTGTGAAGTCATATAAATAGGGGAGGTGTTGTTTGTTTCATTGTAAAATAGGTTGTGGTCGATACATAATAGTTATGGCGCTTAAACGATAACGATAATGTCGTTTCTCTTATTGTAGATTAAGGAGTTGTGACATTTGCGTAGCTTGAGGTTGGGGCAGTATATACAAGGTATGTGAGGTTATCCCTTTCCTTCTTTTGCACGACTCCGATTGTACATAATGCAATGAACGAGCTTTAAAGATACTCTACTCTTAGAAGCTAGCAGTACTTACATTGTTTCCATTTTTATGGAACAATTGATGTTAAGGTTGCTTCTCTTATTCTTATGTTATCAATGTTGTTGGTTCTTCCTGATTCTTATAAGATTCTCGATGAAGAGTTAGCCATAATGATGTATACGGAGAATATCGACCTTACGACGCTCCGAAATGTTCAGAACATGATTCCAATGAGTCCTGCATGCATTATATATATGTATCTATTTTACTCTACCAAGCCGCGCTATAGTGGGCCGGATATGGCACCTATTGTGCAACCACTGATCAATTGGGTTTACCGAGTCCTCTTTGAGGCCAGGTATGATATGATGATGATGATGATGCCCACAGAGGCGGATGTTTAAAAAGATTATGTGTATATATGTATCATGCATTTCATGTTAATGTCTCTTAGAAGCACTCAGATGCTACAGGTTGTATCTCCTACATCTCTCTTTACATTAGTGTTGTTATTTATGCTTTCCTGCCTTACGTACTTAGTACTTTATTTGTACCGACGTCCTTTTATTTGTGGACGCTGCATGTCGTGCTGCAGGTCCTGATAGACAGGTAGACAAAGCTTCCCCACCACAATAGGCTTTCCAGTTCAGCGGTTATATATGCATTTTTGTTATAGATTATGGATATGTCGGGGCCTTATTCCGGCTATGTTGCATTACTTATGCTCCTTTAGAGGATCATAGACAGGTGTCGACTCATGTATAGTTTGGTATGCCTTGTTGGCTAATTTTTGTTGTATAGTCTTTCATGGCAGCGTTGTAGCTCGTACCTTTTATGTAGTTTCTTAGCAATCTTGTCATCCCATGTGATGTATGTTCATGATCCATATCTACCATTTATATTGATCTCGTTATCCCTTAAAGATAATAAGAAGGTTAGATAAAATGTACGTTGGTGCTCGGTAAGTATGGCCCGGGTGCTAGTCATGATCTTCCAGTTTGGGTCGTGACAAAATTCGTCAAAAGCCGATTTAAACCGATAAAAATTGACTCAATTGGTTTGGTTTCTATAGTTAAAAAACCGACTTATTTGGTTTAATGTCTTTTTAGGAAAAAAATTGATCCAAACACAACGATGAACAATTATGAACAACGGTAGATTCCAACGGTGGAAAGTTTTCTTTAAAAAGGGTCTGCACGTTTCTACTTTTTGTGATAACTAAATGAAGAAAATTACAATACTAAATTATGAAATTGTTTGACAACTTGCATTCTTCTCAGTCGTTTCAAGCTGGCCATGCTAGAAAAGTACACCATTTATTTAATTTGATAGAGATGGGTAATCATAGAATCTTTTACTTGATTCCTTTAGCTTAACCAATACTAAATAAATTTTATTTTAAAAACGCGAACTGAAATAAGCAAAGAAAAAAGAACAAATAACTAGGAGTAGGTGATTTCTATTTAAGTGTCTAACTTTAAAGAATAGAATTATTCAGTACTTGTGTCGGTAGGTCGTAAGAGATACCTGATGAAATAATTAAGGTACGTACAAGCTCACTCGAATATTATTGTCGTAAAAATAAGTAAATAACAAAAAAAGAGAAGATAAACTTAAAATCAAATGATGAAAGTTGTAGTTAATGACCCGCATTCTCTTAGGACCCATTTGGCCTTAGATTTTGCCAAAATAAACTTGGATTTTATTTGGAAAACACACGTTTGGCCATAAATTTTGCCTATAGTTTGGCAAATCTCAAATCCCAAATCCCAAAACCAGCTCAATAATACACATATTTTTCCAAAATAAATTTGAAAAATATGTTTTGAAAATATATGTTCAAACACATTTTCATCTTCAAGCCAAACTTCACCCAAAATAAATTTTTTTGAAATAAATTTAAGAATCTACGGTCAAACGCTTCTTAGAATCAATTACGGAATACTAGTATATTTAGCTAAGAACAAAACAAAATGGAAGAAGACTTCATTTTGTAACCTTGAAAATAATGCCAACTATCTGCCACATGTGAAAATACACTGATCAACTGAAAATTCTCTACACCGTTAATGTTTAAAAGTTAAATCAACCCCACCCCTCCCCCCACCACCACCACCACCACCAACGACAGGGGCGGGTCCCTTCGGTACAGATTCAGCTAAATCCATTACTTTTATCTCGGAGTATAAATTTATATGTAAAATTTATTACAATTGCTACGAATAATGGATGTGAACCCATAACTTTAAAAATATAATGGATTAAATGCTAAATATCTTAAAGGATGAACCGATATAATTAAAATTTTGGATCGTCTCTGCCCAAGGGGGCAAATGGAGTATTGACGAAGATGCTTGCGACTAAATACACCGCTCTGTACTTAGTAGGCTTAGGAACGATGTTGACAAATAATTGTTGGATAGAGTTATTAACCTCACAACCCAATTTCCTCTGTGCGGTGTATATCGGCACTTATCAAAACGTCGCAAGTACTACTTATCAAAAAATCTTTACCGCTAAGGCATGCGTAATTTTTGCTTAAACCTTGTATTTATATTAAAAAACTCACGAAACATGTATAAATATTTAATTGTGAATCCAGTAAATAACACAAATGAGTTTAGCATCATAAACTTCAAACCCTACATTCGTCTAGAGAAAACATTTCGACACATTAGAACTATTGAAATGCCTCCATCAAAGGCATGTTTTGAAGCTGCTGAATTTCGAGAGCCCGATTACTAATCATACTGCTTAGCTCTTGATTCACCAGTGTTTCCACATTAAGCTGACTTTCCTTTGTTGCAATTTCAACCTTAAGTTTCTCCAATTCAGTTTTCATAAATACCAGATCCCTTTTCTCATTTTCAATCAGTTCCGCAAGCCTATTCTTCTCATCATTGAGATTTTTTGTATCGACGATAGAATTTACTGCATCTTTAATCTCATCAAGTCGAGCTCGTAACCAGTTGACATTTTCTCAGCATCCTTGCCTTGACTACCAAGTAATAGGAGTTCAAGACATTACAATCAACATCAGTCAAATGTTTCTTTTGGAGTTCTTGGACAACTTTACATATAACTTCTAGAACAGATCACTCAGCATTTGGCCTGACTCCAGAGGACAATCCTTTGTAATGTCACCGTCGGATGGCAAGAAAAGTTGGTTCAACACTTGGATTCAAGCTAACTGTCCAATTTGATGCCTTCTTCTTGGTTTGCTTTTACTTCTTTAAAAGCAACCGCTACTTGTTGAAGGAATTTCGCATCAATGCTGCAGGTTGGCTTATTAGTTAAATCAGCATTTTTCTTTGTTTTGTGATCCAACCGAGCACCATTAGTCGTGCACAGTTCTTCTTGTATCGAGGGACTATCAATTGTCCCTCGAATGCCAGTAGTACGAGGAGGAGGACCTTCACCGTTAACTCCTTGAACTCTATCAGGTGCAACATCTTCAATTTCCGCCTTTACTTCCGTCTTTATTCCTGGTTGTGGCGGCATAGCTGGTGAAGTATTAATTTGCCCCAACTGACTTTTTTCCACCGGACTTCTCTTACATACTTTGGCTTTGGTTGATGCTTCAGGCTGATGAATTGATGATCTTACTGATGTTGGACGATCTTGAACACCAGCTGCATGGGGTGATACATGTAAAGGACCAAATGAAGAGTAACCTAATCACCAAATAAACGAGTTGAAAAAAGAACAGTGGACTCGTTAAAAGAGGAGGTCCTCATACGAAGTCACATCGCAAATTACACCCATACCAACATATATCTTTGATTATGCGCATTAGTTATATGTGGATCTACCTCCTCAAAGAATGTATATATACACACACGACTAGATGTACATGCTTGATTGTGCTTACAACAACAACAACAATAACAAACCGAGTATGAACCCAGCAGGTGGGGTCTGGAGAGGGTAGTTTGTACGCAGACTTTACCCCTACCTAATACAGGTAGAGAGGTTGTTTTTAGTAGACCCTCGGCACATGCTTGATTGTGCTTGGGGTGAATAAATAGCAACAGGACTCAGAGCCCCGAAATCCATATTATAGTTTCAGCTGAGGGGGCTTATTATACCATGTTATATGATTGGTGATGCAGAAAACAAGGAACTTACAGAACTGTAACACCAAATGTTGCTTCCAAATTTCAGGCAATACAAGAAAGAACTAGCAAAATTAATCTGTAACACACAGCTAAAAGTTTACAAACAACTAGCTCGACCGATACTTAAAGTTATTGCAATGAACTAAAGCAGAGTATGATTGTTCTTCCAAGTTCTATAGTTTCAAGTTTATAGTTTTCTTTCTTACTAGCTTGGCGTAAGAGGAGCCTTGGCGTAAAGTTGTTGCCATGTGACCAGGAGGTCACAGGTTCAAGCTATGGAAACAACCTCTTGCAGAAATGCAGGGTAAGGTTGCGTACAATAGACCCTTGTGGTCCGACCCTTCTCCAGACCCCGCGCATAGTGGGAGCTTTCCATTAGTAACAACAACAACGAACCCAGTTTGATTCCAACAGAGCTTTCCATCAGTAACTAGACAAAATGAATTCCAACAAAGTATCCTTAAGAATCTGTTACTAGAGTAAGTGATAACATACATTGATAATTTCAGCTTAAATCATACTTAAACATCCTATTACATTCTGTCTCTCATCTCATCTCATCTTCTTTTTATTTTCTTGTTTTTTCAGTATTATTTCACATTTTCATACTCTTTTCAACTAAGGCCCTGCTCTTCTCTTCCACTAGTGGCTTAACATGCTAACCAGCTTTTTATGGCATTACTCTTAATTTATTTTTTTTCAGTATTATTTAAAAAAAAACCAGCCTCCATGCCCTTTATTAGAGGTGTTCAAATCGAACCAAAAAGTCAAATAAAAAGGATTAAAAAACCGAATTAGGTTTGATATTGTGTTAAAAAACCTGAATCAAAACGACATATAAATATATAATTCTTATATATACTTTTAAGACTTTATATAGAGTTTTTTTAAAAAAGATATCTAGAAATATTTTAATCCTCGCTTGGATGTAATATTTACAGAACTATGAAGTGAATCCATTTTATTTACTTTAAATAGTGATTGCATCATCACTTTCATCTTAAGTGTTATTGAAATGAGTTAGTCCGGTTGTTCTTCCTTTTCATATGTCAAAATCTATTAAACTCTTATATTTTCTTCGAATTTGAAATGACATCTTATCATGATTGTAAAATTAAATAAAACATATAATTTAGGGTTTATATTGATTTTTTGAGTTTAATTATTGAATTCGGTTAACTTTGAAAGAGTATATCAACAAAAAATTATTGTTAGACGGCTAAAAAAATAACAACCATGTTACTAAAAAAATTCTCTCATAAAAACATTTTAATAGATCATATGTTTGTTAGTTTTTTGATTTTACTAAACATATATTCAATCATTAAAACTTTATCAATAACATTAATAAAGTAAAATCGAAATAATATTTATATAACAAGAAATCACAAAATCCGAAAAAACCGACAAATCAACCCAATCTAATCTGATATAGTTGATTTAGTTTGGTTTAATTTTGATAAAACCGATCTGGCTCATGTCTTTATAACCTTCCAACTCCGTCAAATGATGTCAAATAATGTCACACAAAAGCAAACCATGAAATCAAACTTTGACTAAAGCATTATCATTTGGAAAATAAAACCTTTTCCAGATTAAATTACTTTTTCGTTGACATTAAAATAACACCTTTAAAATACTGAACTTCGAGGGAAAAATAATTGAAAAAACTAAAACATTTAAATGGAAAAAAGTGGGATCGAGGGGTCGCGGGGCGGGGCAGGGGGTGGGGGATTGCTCACCCGATGCTGAAGTTGGTTTCGGTTTCGGTGAAGAACCACGATGATGAACATGGATCGGGTCGGGTGGAGGTCTTTTCCTTGACCCACCACCCGAAAGTTCAGCAGAGGTGACAGAAGACATTGGCGGTGGCGGCGGCGGCGGCGCGTGCGATACTTTGAGGAGTTTTTGGAGGTATCCTCATGATGAACAAAAGGTGTAAAACTCGGTAAATGCAGTGTTTGTATTCTTACACACTTTTCATTTCAACGTAATTTATAGCAAAATTTCTTACACAATTTTCACTCACTTACTAAGGTGCTGAAATGCTAGCCATAAATCAAAATTATGACACAATCTCTATCAGATTACTTTTCCAATCAGTAATTCATTATTTTAATTTTTTCTTATTATATTGTCATTCAAAAAGCAGAATATCTCAAAATTACAGTCCTAAGAGCATAATCAATTAAGATAATAACCTGCATCACCTTCTGTATTGGATAACTTATACCAAGATTTTTATATAAAAATAATATCGGTTTTAGCTAATATCTCCAACCAAACACGAAATAAATAATTCTAAATTAGATACTGGGATAACCTACTTAATCTCTCGAACCAAATGGCCCTTAATGATATGTACAAGTGTTTTAAAAGGCGTGGATGAGAGGGCGAAGCCTGAGACACACGACGTAAGTCCCATGAGTATTTAAGTTTTAATATTTATAAATTTTAAAAAAATAATTATCTAAATAAAAATACATTAAAATTGTAAAAATTCAAGAAAATTATAAAATTAGTAGGAAAAATGTATATATCTGTTATAAACATGCTAGCATGTGAAAAAATGCATACACCTATAATTAACATGACTATGATAGAACATAGTACTAATTAGAGCTATAAAAATGATATTCCTAATAATTCAAAGAATAAAAACAAAACAATAAAGTTATTGTTTAAAAATCTAAAACTAGATAATAATTTAATTACTCATTATATAATACCAATAGCTAGAATAGAGTCATCAAACAATATATAAACTAGAGTGCTACCAACATAAATTCTAAATTTAAAACTGACTTGAAAAAAGTAGACAATTTTTTTATAAAGAAAATGAAGCATCAAAAAGGAAAATGCAAGCGTTGAGGCAGCATAAGAATTGGAGGACAAAACTCGTCGCTTTGTAGTTTGACTTTGTAAACAAAAGTTCTGTTACTTAGTAGCAAACCACAAAGAGTGAAGATTATGAAATTGGGATAAACATTTGAAAACCCTTTGGCTTTTGAGTTTTTTAGTTTGAAAATTTATTATGGATTAATTTTTGGATGTTTAAGTGAAACAACAAAGATTTTATTAAGAAATTTTGGTTCAAATTTGAAAAAATTCTCCCCCAAATGAACGCCTAAAACGTTGGGGCTTACGCCTAGGCGAACGACCAAAATATCATAATGCCTCATGATACTTACGCCACATCAGTATGCATCGATGCGTCTTTGATATGCCGTGCCAGCTCACCTAGAAAATACCTTTTAACACTGATATATACTCCAATATCTTATAGTACTTCATATCGAATTAAATCTGTCACATAAAATTCTGGCTTATTTTCTAACAATCTTAATGATCTAAAATCTATATATAATAAAAAGAGAGGTAACGACATTATATTAAGTCAAGTGGTAGCATAATAAAAATTCATATCGAAATTTTAGGACAAGAAAATATTTTTTCATAAGATTAAGCCAAGTATCAAGATACTACAAAGCCACATGATAAATTTTATAGTTATTCATGAAAAAATTTTAAACACCAAAAAATTTAACCAAAATAAAATTAGAAAGCCACAAAGTAATATTCAGAAGTATTATTTTTAAATTTAGTCAAATTGAAGAATGTAAATAATGAAAGGCTTCTCTCTTTATATTTTTAATAAATTTGAAATTACAATTTAATAAAAAATAAGGATATTTTAGTTATAAGTAAAATAATAAACAGAAAAACCAATCAAATATAATAGTAGAAAAAAATATACAAAAAGAGAAATAAATATATTTAGGATATTTATAATTTGTATTAATAAAAAAAAACTAATTTAATTAATATCATTCAAAAATTTATTGATAAATTTAGACAATTAACGAATTTTGAATAGTTGACAAAGATTTGATACTATTTAATCCTATTAAAAACTTATAATTCTCCTATTGATAATCAACTTGATGAGACAAAGATGAAGGTTTAAACCTCATTTTCTTAGCATCCTGAACTATCAAGCTATAGGAATTCAAGAGATTACAATCGACTTCATTGAAGTGTTTCTTTTGGAGTTTTTGGACAACCTTACATATAACTTATAGAACACAAGTTAGCATGTAACTTTAAGGGTGGCAAACATATGGGTCGGATATGGGCGGGTCGAGAATGTGTAAAGCAAAAAACGAATAAATTATCCGACCTGACCCATATTTAATACAGATAATATGGATATCTATATTATCCATGACTTCTTGAATATGATCACTTTTGAGAAAATTCTAATCTTTAAAACTTGAAAAATCCCCAATTTGAGGTTTTACAAACGTAAAAGTTAAACACATTAGTTATTCATTTTCTAAAATGAATACTATGGTTCTTATCCATATTTGACCCGTTTTTAAAAAGTTTATTATCCAACCCATTTATTAATAAATATTATGGGTGAATAATAACTTTCTTTTAACTGTTTTGCCACCACTAATGTAACATGACTTCAGTGGACAATCCTTTGTAATATCTCCATGTTTTTGACAATGGCTAGAAAGATTGGTTCAAGACTTGGGTTGATGCCAACTGATTCTTTCGCCAAATCTTTAACTTTCTTCTTGGTTTGCTTTTACTTCCTCAAATGCAACTACTATTTGTCGAAGGAAACTGATACCAATCCTACAAATTGGCTTATTACTCAGATCAGCATTTTTCTCTATTTTGAGTTCACATTGAGCACCGTTAGTTTGCACACAGGGCCGACTCTGACGTGTTGAGGGGTAAGGCTTGTTTGTGCCTTAGGCCCCTAGAATTTGGGAGCCCTAAATTTGGGGGCTCTATTTTTAAAAATAATAGTTTTATAGTTATTTAAAAAAATAATATTTAATACTTTTAATATAAAAGTAGAGTTTTTAATATAAAAGGAAATAGAGCTCTTTAGATATGTATATAAAGTAATAATTTGTCATATTTCAAATTAGGTTATTCCAAAATTTCATTACTCACATTCTGTTGAAGGATCGAGTATGAGTCATAGCTGTCAAAGCAGCTTCTTTAGTTCATTATGTAGGTAGTTAAAGTCCTTAGGTGACAACTGTCACTAGCTAAGTTAATAGAACTAGTTAGTGAAAGTTAGTTAGAGTTAGATGATTGTACATACATATACATAGCTACTGTACACAGGTAGACATATGGTTGATTTCAATGAATGAAGTGAGTTCATTCTCTGCTCAGCTCAACCTCTCATTTCTGCTTTCAAACTTGATCAACTGGTTCTAGATCTTAACATGGTGTCAAAGCTCGTGAAGACAATCGATTCACACAGATTGCTCGCAATTGATTTTTGTATCTAGAACTTTGGTTGTCTATGTAA
This sequence comes from Nicotiana paniculata, assembly GCA_005239505.1. Lineage (NCBI taxonomy): Eukaryota > Viridiplantae > Streptophyta > Magnoliopsida > Solanales > Solanaceae > Nicotiana > Nicotiana paniculata. The sequence continues at coordinate 18,714 of MDKI01063498.1, read as the reverse complement.
TTGCTTCAATTCACCTCATCATAGGTTGAGTCGTCTTTGAGCAATTAGAAATTTTTTGTGTGTTTTGAGCTCTCGATTATCTTCAATGGCGATCGGAGCTGTAGGTACTAGCACATGCACATTAATTGAAGATACAACTATTGATACAACACAATTTCGATCCAACAGTACAACTCCAGTGGCAAATCTAAGTAGTGTGGGTGCTACAATTGTCGATCAACATCATCCACTATTTCTCCAACCTTTTGCTACTCCAAGTAGCTCTCTAATCTCAATTAAGCTAACTGGACATGAAAATTGTGATGACCCGAAAGGTCATCCTGTGTAAAATTAACTAGATATGTGTTTTGAGGCCCTGAAAGCCTCCGTTTATCTCACCTCGATGTGTGTGTGCATCTCGGGCGCGTAGCTGGGAAGCTTTTATGTGAAAAATTGATAAAATGTTGAATTTATAATAATTAATTGAATAAAATTGACTTTGGTCAACATTTTTGGTAAATGGACCCGGACCCGTGATGTGACGGTCCCGAAGGGTCCGTAGGAAAATATAGGACTTGGGCGTATGCCCGAAATCGAATTTCGAGGTCCCAAGTCCGAGAAATGAATTTTTAAAGAAAATTATTTTCTAAAAATTATAAAGGTTTTTTTGAAAATGAGATTTGATGTGAAACCTGCATTATCGGGCCCGTATTATGGTTTCGGAGCCCGGAACAGGTTCAATATGTGTTATATGAGTTATCTGTAAAATTTGGTAAGAAACGGACTTGGTTTGACGTGTTTCGGATCAAAAATGGGAAATTTGGAAGTTAATGAAGTTTTGAGAAAATCTATAGATTTTGAGGATTAATTCAGTGTTTATGATGTTATTTTGGTATTTTGATTACTCGAGTAAGTCAGTAGGATGATTTTGAAGTAGTGTGTATATTTGGTTTTGAGCCCAGAGGGCTCGGGTGAGTTTCGGGTAGGTGTTGGAGTGCAAAGCCTTAGGAAATTTCTGGTGTTAATGCATTTTTCTGCTGTCTAGGTATTTACCCTATGCGAACGCACCCAAGGGGGTGCGAATGCACAGGGTAAAGTGGGGTCTGGGGGTCATGGTAGATTTAAAGTTGTGCGAACGCACCCACTTGGATGCGAACGCGGAGGGGTAGCCTAGGCCAACAGTGTGAACGCATGGGTAGGGGTTGCGAACGCACTACTTTGGTGGGAACCTGGGGGACCGGGTAGTTTAAACCTGTGCGAACGCAGCGTTTAGCTCGCGAACGCATGGGGACTAGCTGATAACCCTGTGCGAATGCGGAGCTGGGACCGCGAACACACTGCTTTATTTCGCCCAGTTATTTTTAATACCCAAAAACAGAATAGTTTCGGGACTTAACCCATTTTTCTCCAAACTTCATCTTCCCCAACCCTCTTAGGCGATTTTGGAGCACCTCTTCCTCCATAGCTTCTTAGGTAAGTGTTCTTAACTCCATTTTCTCCCATTTTCATCAACTATTATTAAATTCTAGGCCTAAAAACATGGGATTTAAGGGTAGAAATTGGGATTTTGGGTAGAGTTAGAGCTTTTTGAATTTTTGGGAATTCAACCTCGTTTTGGGGTCGGATTTCAAAATAAATTGTATATTCGGGCTTGTGGGGGAATGGGTTGTGAGCATGTAATTTTTCACCAACTAAATACTCCGACAAAATTAGATAAGTAAATTAATCTTATGGATTTGGTTAAATTTTAGTGTTAATTGTGAATTGTTTTGCATCGTATATTTATAATTCGTCTTTTAAAATTATTTTTAATTGCATAATTAGGTGCATCGTTATTATCAAAGAATTATGAATTTATTTATAAATAATTGAATTAAGTAGCAAACAAATGATGATTATTTGAGGTAATGTAGTTTTGATAACTGATTGCTAAAATTAATCATTTTTTTTATCTGACAAAACTATAGATTTAATTAGGAGTATTGAATTATTTGTCTTATTCTTAATTAATCTATAATTAGACAAGATAAAGACGAAATTGATTATTGCATCTTTTAAATTTAATTAGGTTTGATTTTAATTAGATTAATTAGTTTAAAATTAAGCTTAGAATGTTAAAAATCGGACCTGGGCCAAGAAGGACCCAGGCCCAATTCTTTATTGACACCACCCAAACGACCCAACCCAATACACCTTTACCCGGCCTGCCCCAACGCCCATCCCAAACGACCCCGTTTCATCCCCTCAAGCCTCCTGACCATTGGATCTTATTGATCCAACGGTCCTAAACTAAGGACACCTAATTATAAAGTTGTCCAAACCCTACCCCCACACCCCGTTCGAACTCAAAGCCTTACACCCCCCACAGACCCTCTCTCTCTCTTCTGTATAACCAAACCGTAGCCGCCCTAGGATTCCCACCTTGCTCCGCCCACCAGAAATCGCCTACCGGTGGCGGACGACCTCCAAATCAACCCTAAAATTTCACCCTACAACCCTCTCTTTACCCTTAACCACACCCCACCGTTGGTTTCCTTAAAATCACATCCAAAAATCTCCAATTTCAGATCTAAAAAATCTGAAACCACAGACTCCATGTCCGGCCGATTCAAGAACAACTAATGGTTCAAAGCTACATGAGTCAATAGCTCTTGATGAGAGCTATTGATTCATGTGGGTTTGGATCATTTTCAAACCCCGCCGGGATCCGGCCAAGTCCGGCGACTTTAATTTTTCCGGTCAAATCCCTTTAAACGGGTATTCCCTTTTCTTTTTTATCTGTTTCTATCATATTACTACGAAGAATCATGTAAATATGGATTGTTTGGCCATTGTTGTTCTTTGTTTTGTTTAGGTTAGCCTTTTCTTTTTCTTATTATTTAGTCCCTGTCTGTTTCTTGTTTAAGCCAAGACCATGAATATTTCATCTTTGATCATTATTGTTCTTGTTACTGTAAGGTCTAGACTTTATTTTCTCTTTCATTGTTCATGTTTGTTTCTTTGATGAGTTAAACTCTGTGACAAGCATGTTTTGGTTAACTCTTCCTGTTAATTAGTAATAGGGTTTCTTGACAATCATGTTTATCGGCGTAGTTTGATTTACCATTGTGTGCATTGTTTCTATGATCCCCTGCCTCGTTTGATTAGATTAGTTGATTGTTTTTGTTCATTCTAATAAGCATGTAGCTGTTAGGATTTACTATTTTTCTTAGGCATGATTATCTATGTTGATTAATTGATTAGTGGTTTACTTGAGTTTGTTAAATTAGGATAGTCGATTAATTAAGGTAGTACTCGATTTTGAACCAGTGAATGGTCATGAATCAGTCAAGGTGACTAAATTTCTAAATATATATATATATATATATATATATAGAGAGAGAGAGAGAGAGGTTAATAGTTAACTAAGTCTTTGATTTTAGTCAAAGTTATTTGGACTTATTTGACTGAGGTAAACCAATTAACCTAAGTCTAAGGGACTAAACTAATTAACTTGAACTAATTGACAAGTTATTAAAACTAGAGTTAATATCTAATAATGGAATAAACCTAAGCCTAAAATAACTAATAGTATAGTTAGAAACTAACTCTAAAAACCTAATTAAGCTAATTATCTAACCTAACTTCCTAAAAGAGACTAGACCTTTAAATTCATCAAGGGTTTAGCATGGCTTACTAAGTTAAAATTAGCCAACACCTAATTAACTTAATTCCTAAACAAGTCTAAAATCAGTTAGGAATTAAATCCCTTAATTAACTAAGTCCTAATTTCTAATTTCTAAAAAAAAAATCACTTCTTTTATATAAGTCCTAGAATAATTAATTAATCACATAAGGTCCTTTGATTAATAACCCAAGCCCAAATCAAGGTTAATCTAATTCAAGTGATGACTTTATAATAGCTAACTAAGTCTTAATCATAGTTAAGAATAGCTAATTAAGTTTAAAGAACTAAAGTAACTAATTGAGATCAACTAACCCAAATTAATAGATAACTCAAGCAACTTAACCTTAGTTACCTAATGGTAATTCTAGGGACCTTAAGAGGTATTTTCGGACTTTTAGTTGAAGGAATCTTGGGTGTAACAACCCAAGAACCTTCTAGACTTATAAAATCAGACTTTTAGGGGGTAGAAAAATCTTTTAAATAGGTTAGAAGGTTCCGAAATAGGGGCAGTTGTCCCAAAGATTAGGATGACAGCTGCCCTATGTACTATTTCAGCCCTTAAATTGGGAATATGCCAAAAGTATATCCTATTCCCAAAGCCTCCTATAAATAGACCCCCCTCCCTTTAGACTAAGGAGATTTTTTTTACACTCTGAAAAATTCTCTCTACATTCTGAAATTGCCTTCTTGAACACTGAACATTGGAAAACAAAAAAAATCAGTATAGTTCTTTATTCAAAAGATGTCAAAAACAAATCAGTAGAAAAAAATATGACTTCTCTCAAGAATTCTTCAGGGTTCTCTAGTGGATTTTCTCACTTCTTGGTTTTCTTTGGTTTTTGCTTCTGATTTTCTTGAATTCATCTAATTTGGTTGTGGAGATGGGGTCAGTTTCTGGGGTTGTTGTTATTGCTGGCTGAATCTTCCTCTTCTTCACTCTCTTACTCTCTACCTGACCTTTATTTGGTCAGGATCTTTGTTAACTTTCTCTTTAAAAAGGTATGTAACAATGAACTTTAAATAAAGTTATTAAATTCAGAATTTGTGCTGAAATGTTTGCTTCATGTTGTGTTTTGAGATTATGTAAAGTTGAATCTTCTTCTCCTTTATCTTAGTATAAAAATCTGAAATAAGACTGTTAGTGTGCTGATAAAGAAATCTGAAAGAATATTGTCTATGAACTATCTGAACTATTCTGGTTTAACTTTTGTTTAATTCTGTTGGTTTCAGAACTTATTAAGTTTTGTATGATGTTGTTTTTGTGCCTGGCTCAGTTTTACTGAGATAATTAGCACTAGGGTAGATGAATTTGACTTCTTAATAGTCAAATTCACCCCATGATAGTGCATAAACAGTAGTTTAGCTTGCTGAAGTTACCCTTCAAAAGGGGTATAAAGTATGTAGTTGAGAAGGGCATTAGAGTGAGAATCTGAACCCTTGATGGTCAGAATTCATCCTCTAAAAATGCCTAGATAAGCAAAGTTCCTATAGAGTTTAGAATTATGTTAGTATTAGAACTTGGGTAGATGAATCTGGCTTTTTGATAGTCAAATTCACCCCTAGGTAGTGCATAAACAGTAGCTTAGGGTGCTGAAAATCATCCTTTACTGATATAAAGTTGATAATCAAAGGCCCCTTAGAGGAAAGAATCTGAATCCTTTATGATCAGATTTATCCTTTTAAAAATGCCTAAATAACCCAGTTAATGAATTAATATAGACTAAAGGTACAAAGTATGAAAATGACATCCCGTAGTTGAGTTGATCCTTTTATGATCATATTCGCACTGAGAAGGTACATAAATAATTCTGCCAGATAGTATGTTACGCAATATCATGATTAAAACTGACCTCTTCATGGTCAGTTTGGTTTTGGTAGTTGCACAACACCTAAATAATATCGAGGGTGTTCTACATATTACAAAGAGAATGCTCAAATGTGAGGCCTCAAGGGAGTTTTGAGTCAGCAAATTTAGTCAAAATTTTCATTCTAGTTTTCTTTCTTCTGGAAAATGTATCTTGATAGTAGTAGTCAAGCTGTAATTTATTTTCAGAACTTTTGTAATATAAGACTGGACATTATATTGGTAATTTCAGGAAATGTGTGTATTTAGTTTCAGATTTTAAACTAGATTCGAACAGACACCTTTAGACAGTTTAACATTTGAAAATGGGCCCAACTATGCTAGATTCGTCCAAGTCCACTGGACTCGAACGGGAACAGTCAAAAGCCGTAGGCAATGCCCTGGTTGAACGTAAAAAGGTTCAAATATGTAGTTATCTTAAATGATGTTTTGTTTGCAAACGTAATTACGAGATGCTATAAGTTGGGATATTCAGATTGGCAATATTTAGGTCGTTAAAAAATCTGTTTTCTACAGTTTTTCCTTACCTATTAAATTTGTAAGAATAATTGTTTTAGCTCGGACAGAATTTCACAAATTTATACAAAATTATAGACCTGCTGTTCAAAAATGCTCTCAAAAAATTTCCAGAATTATGACAGAATATAGGAGTCAGCGTGTATAAATTATGAAATGAACATCATGAATTTAGGTTGTTTTCTGAAATTGGTATAAAAAAAATATTCAGCCAAAAAATGTTCTATTGCAATCAAACACGTCAATTTGGCTTCTTGGGAACATGCTACTTGTGAACTTTAGATCTCTTTTCATTAATGCATGCCTTAAATTATTGTGCTATCTTTACTTCTTATTACAAAATAGCCAAATTAGGATTGGCCAAAAAGAGTTGAAATAATCTTGGGCTGAAAATGGCCATAGCCCAAGCATCTTATCCTTTAGACTAAGTGAATTTAGGTTTAAACAATCTTCCACATATCCTTTAAGTTGAAAAATACATCTTTAGGTTGAAATTTGGAAAAGAATCAACTATTATTTCAAATTACCATAAACTACACTCGGGAGTGGCAACTCATGCCCCCGACCCTCACTCCAAACAACTAATAAGACGCATATAGCAACCACTGGTGCATTTCATGTGACGTGATTACCATGTGTTCAAAAACAACAAGTGTACGTCATCATAACTTGTCCAAGATAAATCCATAAACTTCCTAATTGATCTTAAAGCTAAAACACTCCTTTAAATAGAAAACATAGAGAATAATCGAACATCGCCTAAACAAAAGACATTCTAAAACCGTCACAACCATAGTCTTGACTACGTAATCTATACTCGTGTGTGACAACTCATGTCCCCGACTTCAATTTCGAACTAATAAAAATCACATGTTGTAATTACTGGTGCATTTCATGTGGCGTAATTTCAATATGTCCAAAAACAAACAAGTGCACGCCATCGTGACTTGTTTCAAGATAAATCCATAAATACTAACAGCGACTAAAAGTGAAAAAAGCTAAAAATCACAATAGGTTTAAAACATGTAAATAATTAGATAATTAGGCCAAATATTAATAGTTAAGCGACCGTGCTAGAACCACGGAATTCGGGAATGCCTAACACCTTCTCCCGAGTTAACATAATTCCTTACTCAGATTTCTGGTCGCGGACAAATCAAAACAAAGTCAAAATTTCCTCGGTTTGGGATTTTAACGATGTCCCGGAGCATCGTCAAAAATCCGGGTGGCGACTCTGAAATAATAAAAGTCAAAAATCCCTTATTACCCTCACCGGTGAAAAAGAAGGTGTGACATGGGTGATCGGGTTTTGGTCCGAACCTCGTGTTTGGACCAAGCGGGCCCGGGGTCGAATTTTGGAATTTTTAGAAGAATGTTGGGAAATATATAATTAGGCTTTGTAATTGAATTGTTGAGTAATTATTGATATTATTGAGTCGATTATGTCTAGATTCTATCATTTCGGAGTCGAGTTCGAGAGGAAAGGCGGTGTTCGAGGCTTGATTTGCATTCTTGGAGCCGAGGTAAGTGTTTGGCCTAACTTTAGCCGAGGGAATAGGTGTTGAGTAGTATGTGATATTTGTTTACTATCATGTTTAATGTATAGGTGAGATGACGAGTACCTATACATTGTTTGTCAAGCATGCCCGTGAGTCGGTTTTGGTATATTACATGTTATTGCTTCGATATTCATTGTGTTATGAAACAGATTCATTTCGGAAGTTGTTCAATTGCTGAGAATACTTGATTATGGATTTGTGATAACTCGTTTCAGTTGAGGATTGATTTTATTAAGTTATATATACTCGTATGAGATTGGTTATAGCTGAGTCCCTTATCGCGCAAGATTATTATTTTTGGTTGATATTCCCCTTGCTGGGTGGTTATGAACTGTATTTCATATTGTTGACTTCCTTGCCAAGTTGTTATTTGTTGTTGATTTGGGTGAGGAAGAGTGTAAATCACGAAGGGTGATGTCGTGTATTCATTTCATTCATTGCATTGTGAGGAAGAGAGTAAAAGCACGAAGGGTGATGCCGTGCCATGATTTTACATTTAAAATCACGAAGGAACATGTCGTGCCCCTTTATTTATTTATTTCATTGTGAGGACGAGAGAAAAGGCACGAAGGATGATGTCGTGTACTTGTTTGGTTAAGGATGAGAGTAAAGCACGAAGGGTGATGTCGTGTACATAATTACTTGTGTTTTTACATCCTGTTGACTTTTACTATTTTATATGGTTGTCTTGCTTAGTCACTCATTATTGTTTTCTTTTGTTTCCCCCTTACTTGTTCCCTGTCTTGCCGTATCTACTTTTGTATTTCCTATTATTTCCCTGTTATATATTGTAGAACTATACAGGTAATTTGTTGTTGTCGTGTCTAGCCTCGTCACTACTTCTCCACTACTTGTCTATTCTACTCTCTCACAGATGGAGAGGACGTGTGCTTCCCCAGGTTCGGATCAGCAACCCGATACTCCTACCACAGCTCCTACGAGGGGCCGAGGTCAAGGCCGAGGCAGGGCTCAGGCTAGAGCAGCAGTCCCAGTGGAGGATCCTCAAGTAGAGTTTGCCGAGGAGATTCCTGCTCAGACAGTTCCAGTTGGACCAACTCAAGTCCCAGAGGGGTTCATTTCCACCCAGGTGCTTCAGGACGCTCTAGTCCGCCTAGTGGGACTCATGGAGAGTGTGGCTCAGGCCGGTCTTCTTCCTACCGCACCAGCCGTCTCTCAGGCTGGGGGAGGGACCCAGACTCCTGCTACTCGCACACTAGAGCAGCTCGCTCCACAGTTCCATACTCCGGCACCTCAGACAGCCGGAGTAGCTCAGCCGGGTATTGCAGCACCGACAGTTGAGGGAGCAGCTATGTCAGCAGATGCTCTATGGAGATTAGATCGATTCACCAAGTTGTTCCCTACTACTTTTACTGGTGCACCATCAGAGGATCCCCATGATTATTTGGACAGATGCTATGAGGTTCTTCGGAACATGGGCATCGTAGAGTCCAATGGAGTTGATTTTTCTACTTTTCGTCATTCGGGTGCCGCCAAGATTGGTGGAGAGACTATTGCTTGACCAGACCAGCTGGGTCTACACCTTTGACTTGGGCTCAATTCTCCAAGTTATTCTTGGGGAAGTTTCTTCCAGTTACTCAGAGGGAGGATCTTTGGAGGCAGTTTGAGCATCTCCAGTAGGGCTCCATGTCTGTCACCCAGTACGAGACCAGGTTCATCATTCTAGCCCGGCATGCTATTATGATACTCCCCACTGATCGAGAGAGAGTGAGGAGGTTTATTGAGGGTCTAGCTCAGCCTATCAGACTTCATATGGCCAGGGAGGCGGGTACTAATATCTCCTTTCAGGATGCGGCCAATGTGGTTAGGAGGATTGAGATGATTTTGTCACAGGGTGGTGGTAAGGGGGCTGACAAGAGACCCTGTCATTTCGGTTGAGTCGGTGGCGCCTCATCTGGAGGTAGAGATTCTTTCGGCAGAGGCCACCCTCCTAGACCATACCAGTCGCACTTCAGGTATTCGGCAGTGCACCACCAGCTCCTATCAGTGCACTGCCGCTTCAGAGCTTCCAGGGTGGTTTTTGGGGTCGACAGGGACAGTTCTAGAGTCAGCAGCCACAGCAGCAAAGGTACTGTTATTCTTGTGGTGTTTCGGGGAACATTGCTAGGTACTGCCCCCGAGCTTCTGGTAGTTCCCAGTATCAGGGTACCTGTGCCATAGTTCCAGCACCAGGAGTACCCTCACCCACTCAGCTAGCTAAGGGTGGAGGTCGAGGTGCCAGAGGTGGAGGTCAAACCCTTAGAGGTGGAGGACATTCCACGAGAGGTAGAGGTCCGCCCGCAGTAGGTCGACCCAGAGATGTTCAAGTTGGAGGGGCTCCGCCCCGATGTTATGCTATTCCTACCAGGTTTGAGGCTGAGGCCTATGATGCAGTTATCACAGGTATGGTTTCAGTTTGAATTCGAGATGCTTCGGTTTTGTTTGATCCGGGTTCTACCTTCTCCTATGTGTCTTCATATTTTGCCCCTTATCTGAGTATGCCCCATGATTCCTTGAGTACTTTTGTATATGTGTCTACCCTAGTGGGTGATCCTATTGTGGTAGATCGAGTCTACCATTCATGCTTAGTGGTTATTGGTAGTCTGGAGACTCAGGTGGACCTTTTTCTTCTTGATATGGTCGACTTTGATGTTATATTGGGGATGGACTAGTTATCTCCCTACCATGTTATTCTGGACTGTCATGCCAAGACAGTGACCTTGGCCTTGCCAGGAGTACCTCGTTTGGAATGGAGAGGGACTCCTAGCCATTCTTCTAGTAGGGTTATTTCTTATATGAAGGCTCGGCGCATGGTCGAGAAGGGTTGTTTGTCTTATTTGTCCTATGTTCCTGATTCTAGTGCCGAGGTTCCTTCTATGGAGTCTGTGCCCGTGGTTCACGAGTTTCCAGAGGTATTCCTTGCCGACCTGCCGGGTATGCCACCCGATAGGGATATTGATTTTTGTATTGATTTTACTCCGTCGTATCGTATGGCCCCGCCAGAGTTGAAGGAGTTGAAGGATCAGTTGCAGGATTTTCTAGATAAAGGCTTCATTAGGCCTAGTGTTTCTCTTGGGGTGCCCAGTGTTGTTTGCTAAGAAGAAAGATGGCTCAATGAGGATGTTTATTGACTACCGGCAATTGAACAAGGTTACTATTAAGAATAAGTATCCTTTGCCGAGGATTGATGACTTATTTGACCAGCTTCAGGGTGCTACAGTGTTTTCCAAGATAGAATTGAGATATGGTTACCATCAGCTGAGGATTAGGGCGTCTGATGTCCCTAAGACGACTTTTCGTACTCGTTATGGGCATTATGAGTTCTTGGTGATGCCATTTGGTTTGACAAATGCCCCCGCTGCTTTTATGGAGTTGATGAACCGAGTGTTCAGGCCTTATTTGGACTCATTTGTGATTGTTTTTATTGATGATATCTTGATTTACTCCCGTAGTCGAGAGGAGCATGAGCAGCACCTTCGAGTCGTCCTCCAGACTCTGAGGGATAGTCAGTTGTACCCCAAATTTTCTAAGTGCGAGTACTGGTTGAGTTCAGTTGCATTTTTGGGCCATGTGGTGTAGGCAGAGGGTATTCAGGTGGATCCTAAGAAGATTACAACAGTTAAAGATTGTCCTAGACCCACTTCAGCTACAGAGATTCGAAGTTTCTTGGGCTTAGCAGGTTATTATCGCCGATTTGTGGAGGGCTTTTCATCTATTGCAGCCCTGATGACCAGGTTGACTCAGAAGGGTGCCCAGTTCAGGTGGTCGAATGAGTGTGAGGCGATCTTCCAGAAGCTCAAGATAGCCTTGACCACGGCACCGGTGTTAGTTTTGCCCACAGGTTCAGGGTCGTATACTGTGTATTGTGATGCTTCATGGGTCGGGCTTGGTGCAGTGTTGATGTAGGATGGCAAGGTTATAGCTTATGCTTCGCTTCAGTTGAAGGTCCATGAGAAGAATTATCCAGTTCATGATTTGGAGTTAGCATCTATCGTTCATGCGTTGAAGATTTGGAGGCACTATCTGTATGGGGTACCATGTGAGGTGTTCACGAATCACAAGAGTTTGCAGTATCTGTTCAAGCAGAAGGAGTTGAATATGAGGCAGAGGAGATGGTTAGAGTTGTTGAAAGACTATGACATTACCATTATTTATCATCCGGGAAAGGCCAATGTGGTGGCTGATGCTTTGAGCCGGAAGTCAGCCAGTATGGGTAGTCTCGCTTATTTATCGGTCGGAGAGCGACCGCTTGCTCTGGATGTTCAGGCTTTGTCCAACCGATTTATGATATTAGATGTTTCTGAGACTGGTAGTGTTTTGGCTCATACCGTGGCTCGTTCTTCATTGTATGACCGTATTCGGGCCAGACAGTATGAGGATCGTCATTTGTGTGTTTTTAGAGATACGGTCCGGCACGAAAGTTCCAAACATGTCACAGTTGATGATGAGGGAGTTTTGAGGATGCAGGGTCGTATTTGTGTACCTGATATTAATAGTATTCGTGAGTTGATATTGTAGGAGGCCCACAGTTCCCGGTATTCCATTCATCCGGGCACCGCAAAGATGTACCAGGACTTGCGGCAGCATTATTGGTGGCGGAGGATGAAGAAGGATATTGTAGCATATGTTGCTCGGTGCCTGAACTGTCATCAGGTTAAGTACGAGCACCAGAGACCCAGTGGTTTGACGCAGCAGATTGAGCTTCCCGAGTGGAAGTGAGAGCGTATCACCATGGATTTTGTAGTTGGACTCCAACGGACTCAGAGGATGTTTGACGCAGTGTGGGTCATTGTGGATACGCTGACCAAGTCAGCGCACTTCATTCCGGTATCAGTTTCGTATTCGTCGGAGAAGTTGGCAAAGATCTATATGAGGGAGATTGTTCGATTGCATGGTGAGCCCGTGTCTATTATTTCAGACCGGGGTACTCAATTTACCTCCCATTTCTGGAGAGTATTTCAGCGGGAGTTGGGCACACGGGTTGAGTTGAGCACAACATTTCATCCTCAGGCAGATGGACAGTCCGAGCGTACTATTCAGATTTTGGAGGATATGTTGCGGGCTTGCATCATTGATTTTGGTGGTTCATGGGACCAGTTCTTGCCTTTAGCTGAGTTTGCCTACAACAACAGTTATCAGTCGAGCATTCAGATGGCTCCGTATGAGGCGTTGTATGGTAGGCGGTGTCGGTCTCCAGTCGGATGGTTTGAGCCGGGAGAGGCTATATTATTGGGTTCTGAGTTAGTCCAGGATGCCTTAAACAAAGTGAAGATCATTTAGGATAGACTTCGTACAGCTCAGTCCAGGCAGAAGAGTTATGCGGATCGTAGAGTTCGAGATTTGGCATTTATGATAGGAGACCGGGTATTTCTTCAGGAGTCGCCCATGAAGGGCGTGATGAGGTTCGAGAAGAAGGGAAAGTTGAGCCCTAGGTACATTCGTCCATTTGAGATTCTAGACAAGGTAGGAGAGCTGGCCTACAGACTTGCCTTGCCACCGAGTTTATCAGCCGTGCACCCGGTGTTCCATGTATCTATGCTACGGAGGTATATTGCAGACCCATCTCATGTACTTGACTTCAGCGGTGTCCAGTTGGACAAGGATTTGACTTATGAGGAGGAGCCGGTAGCCATTTTAGCTCGGCAGGTTCGTTAGTTAAGATCGAAGAGTTATCCTTCGGTTCGTGTTCAGTGGAGAGGTCAGCCTGTTGAGATAGCTACCTGGGAGTCTGAGTCCGATATGCGGAGCCGATATCCCCACCTTTTCCCCGATTCAGGTACCTTTCTATGTCCGTTCGAGGACGAACGTTTATTTTAGAGGTGGAGATTGTGATGACCCGAAAGGTCATCATGTATAAAATTAACTAAATCTGTGTTCCGAGGCCCTGAAAGCCTACATTTATCTCACCTCGATGTACGTATGCAGCCCGGGCACGTAGCCGGGAAGGTTTTATGTGAAAAATTGATAAAATGTTAAATTAATAATAATTAATTGAATAAAGTTGAATTTGGTCAACATTTTTGGTAAACGGACCCGGACCCGTGATGTGACGGGCCCGGAGGGTCCGTAGGAAAATATGGGACTTGGGCGTATGCCCATAATCGAATTCCGAGGTCCCAAGTCCGAGAAATGAATTTTTAAAGAAAATTGTTTTCTGAAAATTATAAAGGTTTTTTTTTAAAATGAGATTTGATATGAAACCTGTGTTATCGGGCCCGTATTATGGTTTCGAAGCCCGAAACAGGTTCAATATGTGTTATATGAGTTATCTGTAAAATTTGGTAAAAACGGACTTGGTTTGACGTGTTTTGGATCAACAATGGGAAATTTGGAAGTTAATGAAATTTTGAGAAATCTATAGATTTTGAGGCTTAATTCAGTATTATGGTGTTATTTTGGTGTTTTGATTACTTGGATAAGTCCGTAGAATGATTTTGAAGTCGTGTGTATATATTGTTTTGAGCCCCGAGGGATCGGGTGAGTTTCGGGTAGGTGTCGGAGTGCAAAGCCTTAGGAAATTTCTGGTGTTAATGCATTTTTCTGGTGTCCAGGTATTTACCCTATGCGAACGCACCCAAGGGGGTGCGAATTTACAGGGTAAAGTGGGGTCTGGGGGTCAGGGTAGATTTAAGGATGTGCGAACGCACCCAGTTGGATGCGAACGCGGAGGGGTAGCCTGGGCAAACAGTGCAAACGCATGGGTAGGGGTTGCGAACGCACTGCTTTGGTGGGATCCTGGGGGACCAGGTAGTTTAACCCTGTGTGAATGCAGCGTTTAGCTCGCGAACGCAGCGTTTAGCTCGCGAACGCATGGGGACCAGCTGATAAACCTGTGCGAACGCGGAGCTGGGACCGCGAACGCACTGCTTTATTTCGCCCACTTATTTTTAATACCCAAAAACAGAATAGTTTCGGGACATAACCCATTTTTCTCCAAACTTCATCTTCCCCAACTTTCTTAGGCGATTTTGGAGCACCTCTTCCTCCATAGCTTCATAGGTAAGTGTTCTTAACTCCATTTTCTCCCATTTTCATCAACTATTATTAAATTCTAGGCCTAAAAAAAGGGGATTTAAGGGTAGAAATTGGGGTTTTGGGTAGAGTTAGGGCTTTTTAAATTTTTGGGAATTCAACCTCGTTTTGTGGTCGGATTTCAAAACAAATTGTATATTCGAGCTCGTGGGGGCATGGTTGATCGGGTTTTGGTCCGAACCTCGTGTTTGGACCAAGCAGGCCCGGGGTCGAATTTTGGAATTTTTGGAAGAATGTTGGGAAATCTATAAATAGGCTTTGGAATTGAATTGTTGAGTAATTATTGATATTATTGAGTCGATTATGTCTAGATTCTATCGTTTCGGAGTCGAGTTCGAGAGGAAAGGCGGTGTTAGAGGCTTGATTTGCATTCTTGGAGCCGAGGTAAGTGTTTGGCCTAACTTTAGCCGAGGGAATAAGTGTTGAGTCGTATGTGCTATTTGTTTTCTATCATGCTCAATGTATAGGTGAGGTGACGAGTACCTATACATTGTTTGTCAAGCATGCCCGTGAGTAGGTTTTGGTATATTACATGTTATTGTTTCGATATTCATTGTGTTATGAAACAAATTCATTTTGGAAGTTGTTCAATTGCTGAGAATACTTGATTATGGATTTGTGATAACTCGTTTCAGTTGAGGATTGATTTTATTAAGTTATATATACTCGTATGAGATTGGTTATAGCTGAGTCCCTTGCCTGGCAAGATTATTATTTTTGGTTGATATTCCCTTTGTTGGGTGGTTATGAACTGTATTTCATATTGTTGACTTCCTTGCCAAGTTGTTATTTGTTGTTGATTTGGGTGAGGAAGAGTGTAAAGCACGAAGGGTGATGCCGTGCCATGATTTTACATTTAAAAGCACGAAGGAACATGTCGTGCCCCTTTATTTATTTATTGCATTTTGAGGACGAGAGTAAAAGCACGAAGGGTGATGTCGTGTACTTGCTTTGGTAAGTATGAGAGTAAAGCACGAAGGGTGATGTCGTGTACATAATTACTTGTGTTTGTTACTTCAATTGACTTTTACTCTTTTATATGGTTGTCTTGCTTAGTCACTCATTATTGTTTTCTTTTGTTTCCCCCTTACTTGTTCCTTGTCTTGCCGTATCTACTTGTGTAGTTCCTGTTATTTTCCTGTTATATATTATAGAACTGTATAGGTAATTTGTTGTTGTCGTGTCTAGCCTCGTCACTACTTCGCCGAGGTTAGGCTCGCACTTATTCAGTACATGGGGTTAGTTGTACTGATGCTACACCTGCACTTCTTTATGTTGTGCAGATTACGCAGCTGGACCCAGTGGGCACTGATAGAGGGAGAATCCTTCAGTCCACGCTGTGCAGATTACGCAGCCGGACCCAGTGGGCACTGATAGAGGGAGAATCCTTCAGTCCACACAGGCGACATCGAGGTAGACCCGCAAACGTTTGTGGGCCTTGGCGTCCCCATCTATCTTTTCCATCTGTCTTCTTTGTATTTTTCCCAGACAGTTGTATCACTTTATTTCAAACTATTGTCTTTAGCAAATCTTAGTCTGGTTCGTGAGATTGTGACTCCGGATCTGGGATTGTACTTAAAGGAATTACTACGAGATTGGCTATTTTGGTTTTAGAATTTATTAAAATTCCGTATTTTTATTTTGATCAGCTAGTTAGCATTATTATTTTTAATTGTTAACATGTCAATTAATTTAAGACGTTGGCTTGTCTAGCGGGTTCAACGATAGATGCCATCACGACCTGAAGGTGGAATTTCGGGTCGTGACAAAAACACTTCTATGTGGTGTACTGGATAAGAGCAAACTAGGGTTTGCAGATGGAAGATATTCTAAAGAGAAATTTGATCCTTCTCTTCATGATTTGTGGGGAAAATGTAATGCTATTGTACTTTCATGGATAATGAACTATGTGAGCACTGAGTTATTAAGTGGAATGGTGTATGCCACAAGTGCTCACAAGGTGTGGAGTGACCTTAGAGAAAGCTTTGAAAAAGTGAATGGCTCGAGAGTCTCGTACTTGCATAAGCAGATTGCCACTCTGTCACAGAGAATCTTATCAGTGTCCTCCTATTTATCTAAATTGAAGGACTTTGGGCTCAATTTGATGCTCTTATGTCTTTTCCTGGTTGTGGCTGTGAAAAATCAAAGAGATATGTAGAAAATTTCGTCTATCGAAGGCTGTTACAGCTTTTAATGGGGTTGAATGAGTCCTGTGCACAATCTAGTAACCAGATCCTAAATATGTCCCTTATTCCCTCTATAAACAAAGCCTATTCTATGATCATTTTAGAAAAAAAAAGTAGAAGGTCTTTGGCTAATCATTCCTCAAGTGAAGTAGAAATTCATGAGGGAACAACCTTGTTCACTAGTAAAGGTCATCCTAATTCATCTCAGTTTGCTAATAAATCTGGCCATGCTCCTTACTCTTCTAGTCTTGCCTCTTATTCCCCTGGTCCTCAGAATCATAATCAAGTGTTGTTCAATAACTAAGGAGGTTCATATCCTACCAATAACTTCAAGTAGAGGAAGAATCACGTGTATTGTTATTATTGCAATTTCAAAGGCCACACTAAGGAAACCTACTATAAACATAATGGCTATCCCTCAAATTTCAAATCCAAAGAGAAGTTTCCTTCAACAAATTCAGATGCTTATACTGGAGAGATTCAATTCTCCAACAATCATGTTGGAGGAACATATGGCACTTCAACCAATACTGTACCAACCTACAAAAGTCCATCATCACCTTCACAGGTAGCCAATCTCACTAACAGCCAGCTTACTCAGGTTGCAGCAAGTGGAATTCCTTAATTTACACAGGAGCAGTAACACCGAATTATGCTGATGGTTGCAAAAGGAAGTGAGAATAGTGGCTCAGCCATGGCAGTAGGTATGACTCACAATGCAATCCTTCCTGAAGATAAGCCTAAGTGGATAATTGACATTGGAGCTTCTAATGATATGGTGTATAGGATTGATATGTTGTTTGATTTAAAACACTTGGGAAAATCTAAAGTAGGGAAAGTGTGTCTACTTACAAGAGATTTATCCACTATAAGACACCTAGTCTCCACATACATATTTCCTGGACACAAAATAACTAATGTAATGCATATACTTGAGCTCAGATACAATCTGTTATCTGTCTCAAAGATTACAAAAGAGCTGAAGTGTGTAGCTATGTTCTTTCCTGACTTTTATATATTTGAGGATCTCTTCAGTGATAGGTGAAGGGAATTGGTAAGGAAGACTGTGGTTTGTATGTGCTCACCACTGGGAGTATAATACAAGTAATTGATGATGCACCTACTACAAGAAACTCAAGTTCTGTTCCTAGATCTCTCAATGTAAATATCACTGAGTATACTAGATAAAATGTTTCCCTAAGTCATAGGAGGCTAGGTCATGTACCTTTGGATATACTAAAAAAAGTATGTGAATTTTAGTCTGTGAAATTTGATGATACTGAACAACATTGTACTGTCTGCCCAGTTGCTAAGCAAACAAGATTACCCTTTCCTTTAAGTACTTCAATTGCTCATTCCAGCTTTAATATTATTCATCTTGATGTGTGGGGTCCGTACAAGGTTCCTACTTATGATGGCAAGAGGTATTTTTTAACCGTAGCTGATGATCATTCCAGATTCACCTGGCTTTATCTGTTACCCTCAAAAGTTGAAGTAATTGTTGTTCTTAGGAACTTCTTGATAATGGATATAACTATTCATTCCTCTGCTATTAAAGTTCTAAAAACAGATAATGGCTATGAATTATTTAATCCTCAAATGACATAACTGCTCAAGTCACTAGGCATCACTCATCAAAGCTCTTGTGTTTACACTCCACAACATAAATGGAATGGATGCGAGAAGGCACAATCATATACTCAATGTAGCGAGCACACTCAATTCCAAGCTTCAGTTCCACCCAAATTATGGGGAGAGTGTGTTACTACTGCATGTTATCTTATAAATCGGCTGCCTATTTTAATACTCAAAAGTAAAACACCATATGAAGTGTTGCATGATGCTCCTGCTTCTTGATGCGTGGCTAGAATTCATGATTTTTAGCATTATATACCGTGCATTTTAGGTGTTTTA